>JABSTR010003584.1:0-68656 GCA_013339765.2 Haemaphysalis longicornis
ATATATGCGCTAGGTAAAGCTTCCATGCACCAATCCGAAAAATTGCCTTTACTAATGAAGCACATTGTTATTGTAATGTAATCATTCAGTCATGACATATTCCTGTGAGTAGTGTTTACACACCGGGTTCACAAATGGTTTCTATCATAAACTTTTTCAAATGCCCATTTACGCTTTTGTTATAGTTGTTTGCTTTAAGCCACACCAAAGGTGGCTGTGTTGTGGTCTTCCCTGAACTCTTAAAATGCCAGCACTGTCAATCATCAGTGAACATTCTGAAAGCGGAGTTGGGGGTAATTCGGGTTCCGTGGGCGGCACACGTGACTTCTTTTGAGAATCCCTTTTTGCTCCCAACATATCCAGTATCGTTCAGCTTGATTAAGCTCGTCGGATATGAGGGGTCCTAATTTGCTGCTTTGTTGTTTTGTTCTGGCGATGAACTGAAAAACCCGAGCTGTGACTCTGATTAGCTTTAAGATTTTGCCGTAGTGTTCCAGATCGATCACGCCCGACTCAGTAGGTGGCGATGTTGCCGCTGGCAATGATCTTGTTTTTTCCCTTTCCCCTAGTTCGATTTCATCGTATATCGCTTTCGGAACCACTCATTCCCAATATGCATGCGGGACAAATCCACAGTGCTTTGCTCCGCTACTGTGCGTTTTTGGCCAGCTGCATGGCTGGGATGTCGCGAGCTAGGATTTTCTCTTCCCGGATAATGTCTACATACGCACTTGTTCGCGAGGCGGTGAATTTTAGTGACTCAGTTTCGTGTGAACTGCTTCCAGCGGCCAACATCTTCATGAATCCAATAGAGGGCTGTTGTTGAATCTGTCCGTAGGTAGATGTTTGATGGCTGTTGCTTGGGGCTTCCAAAATATAGCACACAATCGACCAGCGAGCAGGCATGCCATCAGTTCCAGTCTCGCCAGTGTAATTTCCTTGCCTGGTGCAACCCTTTGTTTGCTTACCAGAGTTGTCGATCTTGTACCGTTTTCACCCTCCAGGGTGAGGTAGGCAACTGCCTCATATGGCATTGGACGGGTATAAAGCAGAAATGTGAAAGCAGTCCGTCCTCCCTCCATTTGTTTGCGACCTGTAGTACCGGGGGGTACTTGAACCTCAGGGAGATAGGGAGTCCGTCTAGCTACCTTCCAGGCCGCCGTGCTGTTGGTAGGTAGCGTGTTGAAGTCGATGTTTTTACGCCACACTTCGTGGAACAGGACCTTGGCATGGACAATGAAAAAAGAAAGCCCCCCCTCCCCCTCCCTTCCCAGTGGTTCATGTTGAACCTCAGCGCAAATGACAAGACGCAGTACGATAGCAACAGGACACACGAAGCGCTGCTTTTTCATGTCGTTTACGCTAGGGTTCAACATGCTTACCAACACTTCCAAGTTTTCACGTTGCGCCCTAGTGGGTCACATATCCACGCCGTTGTTTGTAGCATGGGCCAATTTGTGAATGGTTCTATGCCATGAATACAATCCATACATGGAGAGAATGTTAAGTGGTCGGCACACGGGTCCCACGTACGTCGCAAAACCTTCAGCACACCTGACAAATAACCGAGATGCATGGTAGCCCGGGAGTCACGTTGAAATCACTGGAATAGCATTTTACTGCTTCAAACATTTCAGTGGCATTTTTGTACAGCTTCACGGCAGCTTTCTCGCTTCCAGCTCCTGTGAGCACGTCATCCGTGTATGTCTCACAGTTTGAGGGTACTGCTCTTTGTTTAAGTGGTGTTGAAGCATTTCGGAAAGTAGAAATGGGTTAGCCATCACTCTGAAAGGGATGCGGGTCATACAGCAAGTCAAAACTGGTGAAAGTGGTACACCCGGTTTTGGTATTGCTTGAAACCACAGGAAACGCAATGCACCTTTGTCCACCGGTTTTATGCCAACCTTTAATAATGTTTGTTTGATATCCAACCCTTGCGCCACTTGGTGTCTTCGGAGTTCAGCAATAGGGTGTATGCACTGGGCTTTTGACCGTGCAGCAATGCTACCTACACGACGGCCCCGACACCATATCCACGGTTGCATTCTGCCGTGCAGGCAGCATGTTTCCCGATGCAAAACGTGGTTTGCGGCGTGGTGTTGGTAAGAACGTTCGCGTGGGTTTTGCGAATGCCTTGTCACAAAGGAGTAGTCAGCATTGTTTTTTTTTCGAAATTTCGGACTGTGCTGTGCACACTTCTGCAACCGCAGATCCGAAAGCAGGCCGCACAACAAAAGCAAGCGTTTCGCTTTTTTTTTCTGTTTTGAAGCAGTAGCTAGAGCAGTGCTTGAAGACGATCTGACTTCAGGCAACGAATTCGCAAAGAAGCTATCGATGATGGGTTTAATCAGTACCGAATCAGGCGTGCCCATTTTATTTGAGGTGGAGACGACGGCCATCAAAGCTTTCACCTCATACCTTGCACATGCTCAAGTAAAAAAAAGCACTTGAAAACTATCGGTCGAATCTTTGTCGACGTGGCTGCACCTAATTTTATATACATATGTCGCGATTGCTTCCACCCAGAACCTCTGCGTAATTGCTCACCATCATTGGGAGCTTAGGTAGACGTCAGTCATACGTTCAACACACCAGAACACTGTTGCCAGAGCACCTCACCGTATCTCGCACTCCCCAAGAAGCGCGCAGCATGCCTGGGTGGCTCGGTAAAGCCAGTGCCTCGTCCCGCACGCCGCCACCATATCAAATATTGTTGCAGCTTTGGGTGAAAATTTTCCTAACTCGAGACACGGTCCTTTGAAGCAACCCAAAATAAGAAAATCAATGCATGGGGATCACACGGAGATAGTGCAAAGCAGACTACGTTATCAGCGCCTGTCCAACGGTTAGACAGGTGCGGACAGCGGTGCAGAGAGCACTGCGCAATGTTTCAAGCATGTGACAAAGTGTGAGGTGAAAGCTTCAAGGCCCGTCGTTTCCACTTGGAACGAAACAGGTGCAACAGATTCAGTACTGATTAGTCCCATTATCGATAACTTCATTGTAAATTCGTCGCATGAAGGCGGACTGTCGTCAAGCGTTGCTCTATCCTTGGCTCCGAAGCAGCAAAAAAAAAAAAAAAAAAGAGCGACACGACATGCTTGCTTTTGCCATGCGGCCTGCTTCGGATCTTCGGTTGTAGCAAGCGTGCACAGCACAGTCTGGAATTTCGACGCAAAAACAATGCTGACTACTACTTGTAACAAGGCATTCGCAAATCCACAAATCGCTCGAAAAAAAAAACGCTGTCCACATGAACGTTCTTGCCAACACCACACTGTGAACCACATTTCACATCAGGAACGCCGCGGCCCATGCGGCAAAATGCAACCGTGCAGATGGCATCGGTGCAGCTAAGCAAATAGCACCACCACATTCGAAAGCCCATTGCATACACCGATAGACTGACTAAATCGGAGGTCAGGTTCAGTCCACTTTCAAAGTTGTTGAAATATTTCGGTGAGTTACTGTGCGATGAAACGTCAAAAACCATCTGAAGCTTGGGAGAGTAACGTGCAACAGCCTAGTGCAGCATGTAGTAAACGGCATCAGCTTCACTCGTATTGTCCGTAAGTTTTGCTATCCCTAGCTGGTCGTAGTTTCTGATCACAGCGTCGGTAGTCCTGACACAATTCTGGGGAGTTTAGAAAGTGCCTTATCAAGTGGTATAGTGACATTGGCTTCCAAGGAAGCTTCCTCTAATGTCCATCCATTTATTTGATGGTCCCGCCAAACACAGAAAAATACAATAGAGGCGTGGAAATTTCTGAAATTTCAAACACTTTGCGAATGCTGTTTGCTATTCGATTTGCAGTGCACTTTTATCATTCAAAGTGCTGAATGTTTTCGAGTATTGAAAATTTGGGAATAATTGAGCAGTAAAAGTTGGCTTTGCCGCATGGCATTCAAATTTTCTAGCTTCACTGCATGGCATGCCCTCTTTCGTTGACTTTTTGCATGGCGCTGAAGTTGCGCAAAAAAGCTTAACACGCGGTCATACTTCACACTTAAAAATAAATGAACAACTGTATACCAACTGGTAGAGGTTTCAGAAGTGTCAAAGGCGGTGGCGGTCAAGACCATTGCTAATGACATCGAGGTTTTCTTGGCTTTAACACACCATTTGCTCACTTCTCATTTTTCTTCCACTCAGTTTTTATGTGTACCAACTTTCAGCCTTTTGTCCACCTGCTTGAGGGTCTAGCTTCATTCAACAGCAGAAGATCAGAAAATAAACTAAAAAAATCACTCCACAAAGTGAACACCCTCTTCCAAAACGCTTATGCAGAGGCTGGACGGGCTGCAGAATGCAGAACGCCCTTACTCTATGAAAGAGAACATGTGTCATCTCTTGTGCTACTGCACGCAGCATGCAACCCAACACGAAACAGCGAAAAGAACTCTTGTGCGATTGCTACGAAAAACTTTTCAGAACTGAATCACTTTTGTGAACTGTAGCAGTCATGCTGACACTGCGCTACGGACAAAGGCTCTAGATTGGTCGACGTTCTATAACTTAAGATCCTGAGATCTGTTATCCAACTACTGCTGCCATTTTTTCAAATGTTCCTGATTTATTTCATTCTCCCTCTTATTCATTGTTTCTACGTACTCTTTCCACATTTTTTTTTTCATTTACTGTGTTCACCCTATCTGACGCAGCAAGCAACGCCATTGGTGGAGCTAATGTCTTCAGTTTTCATTTCCCAAATCATTTATCTAACATCACTATCATCATCTGGAAGGCTCCCGCGCACAATTACAGCTTTCAGCCCCATTTCATGCAGCAATGGCCTCGGTCTGCCTTGCGTGGTTCTTCCACTACACCATCCCTGTTGCACTAAGCTCATGTGCTTGCGCTTTGTGCATAAAGTAACCGACAGGTGTCCTGAGCTCGAGAATGCCTAGATTGGGCTGTGTGTCGACCTGCCATTCCAGGTGCAGAGGCACAAATGAACGGGTGTAGCACTTTTGTCTTCTGTCTGGCGCCAAGCGTAGGGAGAAGTGGAAAAGGGCACTATAACGGTCGGAAGCTGACTGTTTTAGCTGTGATTGTAAGAGCGTTTGATTTTATGAGGAGTACTTTGATGGTATTGGCATTATAGTAACTTGCAGCTTTATTGGCAGCGGGCTGTGTTTTTGCAAAAAGATAAAGCAAGGCGCTGCAAATGAACTGTGTTTTCTACCTCTCAACTGGTTACATTGATTTGATTGATTATGGGGTTTAATGCACCAAAGCTACAATTGGACTATGAGGCGCGCCGTATTAAAGTACTCTGGATTAATTTTGACCTCCTAAAGATTTTTAAAATATGCCAAAATCTCGACATGAGCATTTTTGCTTTTTGCCTTTATGGTTGGGTCCCAGTCAGGCTGCACGTGCAATCAAAGCTCTTTTGGAGTTTTGTGATTGAAAATTTTGGCCGCATCAAATGACATCTTTTCGTCTTCACGTTTGTTTTTTTTTTTTCTTTTTGTTTTTTTTCTTGTCTCATTTAGTGTAGCGAGCCAGCCCGACGGCTCGGCTAACATCGCTGGTCTCCATTAAAGTTATTCTCTCTCTCTCTCTAAGCCATTGTATTGGTGTTGAGTGCATAGATTTTTTACTGATTGCAAGAACATAGTGTATGTGATGATGCTCAAGTATCAATTTATATTTAAGGAACCCAGGAGAAGAAAAATATGAATGGTGCAAAATGAAAGGGTTCAACATGCATGGGACTACTTGATCATTACGAGTTGTGTGCCTATCGATGAAATGTCAATAAACCGTGCTGCAGTTTAGCGTCATCTAGTGCTGATCTTTTTTTTTCCAAGTCTGCATAAACTTAACTTATTGTTGTATGTAGTGTTGTTCACTTAACCTTGTGTGTTTCAAGTCTGTAATACTTAGTACATTTGGTAGCATTAAACAAAGGACTCTTTTTGCTGTGCCTTTACTTGCCTAACTTTGGCCGAAAAGGCTTCATTTCAAAACAGAAGACCGCGTTATAAGTGGAAATTACGGAAATGAACTAGATCTTGGTAACTCATTGAGGCATCACTGCTCTTAACAAAACGTAGCCAGCTTTGTTTATAACTAAGGCTTATTAATTCATGTATCTATAAATCTCTGGGGCCTATCTGTTTTGTGCATAGCTGTCTTGTTTTGAAATAAAATTTGATCGGCGAGTTTTATTTTGTGTGGGGTATACACGTCGTGTTCTGCCGTGAGTCTTCTGCAATTAGTGTGGGGCCAATTTTTCTTCAGCACCTCGAGCTGCCCTTGTCACTATTTTTTAAATTTTTATTGAAGTGCATACTGCGAACCAGAGGCCCAAGAAGGAGGGGCATAAAGGTGTGAACAAGATCAGAGATACCAGCAGTTCAGGATACTACACGTGGCAGCAATGAGAAAGAACAAAAGGTTAAAATAAACTAAATTTATTCAAATTAATCAAGACATATGTTCAGGTGTATTTTTCCAGTCGATAATACATGTGGGAAAAAAAAATTTCGACCGGTGTGTATAACGGGTGAAAGAATGAAAATGGTAATGATGAATATTATTTTGAAGTATGTCGTGGTCTTGTATCTAGGCCAAGTTTGTAGCAAAACAACAACAAAAATTTAAGGCATTGAGACTTCTTTTTTTCCTAGTGCTTCAATCGCACCAGTTTGCATGAGCTCATTAACAGAATCCGTGTGACCATAGTTAGAATTCTGAACAGTGAAGAAACGTAAGATGCAAAAACTTCTCCTTGACTAATGTTCGAATCCCATAAGCTTACATGATCTCACAAAGAGAATTTGTGCGATTATATTTAGAATAAATAAAGTCAACAGCCTTTCTTAGAGCCTTTTCAACCAATTCGATATTATTTCCTCTATAGGGGTCTGAGACTGTGCAGGCATACTGAAGTTTCTATCAAATTAAAATAGGGTACAAAAGTAATCTAACTTTTGCTGGAGTATCAGTGAGTTTATGCTTTATAAAACCGACTTCACGACAAGATGAGGAAACATTGTTTTTTATATGACTTCAGCTCAAGTTGCTAGTTTATACAATAGCTAGACGAGTACATTTCTGAGCTTCGGGCAAGTTTTCCTGAAAAAGGGTAAAAAAGTGTGAGTGGATTCTTTTTGTTGACGATATGAAGGGAGACTGCAGTCATCCGGTTTTAACCCCGTAGCCCACTCATGACTCCAGGAGGGGATATTATAAGAAACAGTGAAATTGCCAATATATAGCAAAATCTGTCTAGGCTCATTTAAAATGGAAATAATTCATTACAGAAAATTTAAAGGAAAGACTAAGGGCACTACCATGGGGACCATTAGAAGTAGGAGGAAATGTCAGCTAGTCACTCCAATCCGATGAACAAGCAGTAACCCAGGCTGCAAGAAAGGAGCGGGGAGGGTGGGAGGCAGTATGTGAATTAATTTTTTGAAATTAATTTGGCCAGACGGCTGTTACCCCCCCAGTAAGTGCAGGTGGTGGACTGGCCTGCTCCAGTGAGGGATAAAAAAAAAAAACTTCCATTCTGCTGTATGAATCGCTCATGCGTTCTGGTATATGGCCACCATATGCAGACGTGTACGGACGCCTGTTTTTACAAACCCCGGACCAGGTTCTAACCCTGTGCTAATTTGCAAACAAAATCTGTAGTGTCGGAATCAGCATAATTAACTGTACAAATGTACTTGAAACATGCAGCAAAGCGTTAAATGTGCCTAGCTGTGTTTTCTGTGGAAGTTATTTAGTAAAACTGTTGACCTGGATGGGAGCCTTCGTACAGTCGTCCAGAAAAGGTAATCTCGTTGTAGAACACAAAGATCAAAGCCGGCATCGCCATTAAAAAAAAACTAAGAAAAAAAACACCGCGGCGCCGGTCGGTGGAACTATTCCGGTTTTTGCGAGTGACTAAATGCGATCGCTGGCTGCCGTAGTTCCACAGGCGAGTAATCGCAAAATGAGTACGTAAATATGTGTTTAAGAGATGCGGACATGATGTTAAGGTAACAACTATGCTGCCGATATTCCCATACCAAAATTTTGTACCCTGCGTCGCAGAATTTAAAATACCAGCACTCATTGCAGTTGACGAAAGAAGCGCTAACATTTGCCGCAACGACGCAAATAGACAGCCCGTGCGCACCGTATCAGAATGCGATGCATGCGCTGAACTATCGAGAGCTTGTTTCTGCGTAATCATAGAGCGCTGCTACGTACTGGACGCATGTTACATCGCTGGGAGAGCGGTTATGCTTCAAAGAACAGTCTTGCCGCATGATATTCGGAAAAACGGGAAGAATATATTTTGCGCCGTCGCCGCTTCATAACCCGAGCCAAGCTGCAGCATCGCCGGGCATGCACGGTGCTCTCCATTGCGCTTGCGTCTACATAAACGTTACGGCTGCTGGCTGATTAAGTCTAGCGAGATCAACATTCGCGCCATGCTGAGGGAAATAAACTCAAATTTTCTCAAATTACCACAATAGCTGTTTGAGCGTAAACAAAAAGTACTATAAGGTCGGACGAACCAATCACAATATTCTATTCAAGTGACGTGTTTGGCCGACACTGCTGGCGGCGTCCGGCTCCCGAATGCAAAAGAAAACGGCCGCCCGACACAGACTCGCGTGTCGGACCGACAAGTCGGACCCGACATGTTGGATCCGACTTGTCGGACTCAAAAAAAACGGGCTGTACTCGTTCGCGCGCCAACGCGGCCCGACAACATACGCGTCGGCCGGGTGCTGGCGGAGTTTGCTGGAGTAAAAGTAGGCAAGAGATGGGGACGCAGGAGGTGTAGTTAAACAGATGAGAATTTACAAAGGGCAGGGGGGAGAAAATAGTATGCAAGGGAACGAAACGGTGAGAGAGTTCGGGCCGCGCCAGCGAGCGAGTACGGCAATTTCACGAATCCGGCACGCATATGACGACCGCTGTCTTAGAGTTCATAGAGGCATAGAATTCACATACGTGGAAATTGAAGGTGCTCGCAGGGAATTAACATAGTCTCAGGGTACGGGGGGGTTCACAACGCCTACGAGCCTCCACAATAAATACCGCCATCCGTTTAAGTTATTTCGTCCCCCCCCGGACGTTTGCATGTCGTGGGACGTTCCACCCCGTTGGGCGACTGCCATTACGAGAATCCGAAATGGTTGGATAAATTTTAATTCGGCAGTTTAGCGTTCACGGAGGGGTCACGGGAATTAGTGCGGAACTACCCAGATTATTTGGAAGTTTTGGTTTGATGTACACCGCGAACTGTCACGCGTGAAAGCGCTTAAACTTTACAAATCGCGCGTTGTTTCGCCGTGCTTCTTTCGTCCTCATTCGTTTTTAATGTTTAGGCGCTTTCCCACTCATTTATGCGGCACCAAGTAGGCCCCACAGATGTGTTATAATGTCACAAACGCCTTCATCCCATTCTGTTGCCAATTCTGTATAAAGCTTGGCCTGTTCACTTAGATAAATTCTACGAGGTTGTGCATTCTGTAGTATAAACACGCGAAACTCTAGAAAAAATAAGAACAAACAAAAGCATTCTGTGTGCCCTAAGTTACGCGTACACTAAAATTTTCAAAATATTTTTCAGCCTACATTTATAATGCCACTGAGCGTTAGCATTCTGGCATGTTCTAAATGCCTTGATCACTAATTGCGGGTATACTGCTTGCGATCTGTTCTGTGGCTTGTAAACTCGAAATTTACGACATGATGCTGCCGAATAAAGCCGTTAGACGTAATTGTGGGGCGCGTTTTAGCAGTTCCAATTTCATGTGAAGTTGACAGAGAGACGTTCAAGCGAGAAAGCATTCACACAATGTTCTGCATTTGATAAAACTTTTCTTGTTTGCTTATTGTATTGAATTGTTTGTTAGGACCACTTTGAAGACAGCCAATTTGAAATGGGCAGGGCTGATGGCCGAAAGCTCCTCAAGTGGAATGCTGTGCCAACGATCGAAGCCTCCAACAACCAGCAGAAACGGGCTAAGGGGAAGGTTCCGAGGAGGCCAGGCAGTGAACAAACCCACGGTATGTCACTTAGCTGATGCACTGCTGAGCACTGCTAAGCATGCATTATCTCGATGACAAGTATGGTTTTTATTTTTTTGGCACCTCAGACACACTGGATGCCGCGATGCACCTGCTGCCTCTGCTGCCTCTGTTGCCGTTCGCCCATTCCCAGGTGAAGCACATGGAGTATGACCTCCTCCATTGGATGGCGAAGCTCAGCCAAGTGAGACAGGTAAGCATATGTTTGTGTGGAAGTGAACATAGCTTCATAAGATGTAGGTATGTGGGGGCCAGTTTCAGTTCACCACACACACAAATAAGGAGCGGAGCAGGAGACATGGCATTGTCTCGCAGGCTGTACTCTGTTCATATATGTAATTTTTGTCCAGTGAACAGGAAGTATGAATTGCCCACAGATTTTTTTCTGGAGGGTGCACACGGCGGCACTACCTGCGCAATGGCGCCAACTCCATTTGTACGGTTGGGCAGGTGCGTACAGCGCCATGGATAACGCGGCTTGCTTCGTGCTATCTCAGCATCATCCCTGTGCGGGGAGTTTCTTATGTCTTGCGTTGCTTCAAACCGCTGCGGCTTGAGTTAGGAAAACGTCTCCACCCAATGCTGCGACGATATTTATGTGGCTGGCTGGCGTGTGAGATGAGGCGGTGGTTTTACATGCACCTAGGCCTGCTGTGCGCTTCTTGAGGAGTATAAGAGACGGTGATGTGCTCTGGCGACAGTGTTCTCAGGCGTTGAATGCATGACCGTCCTTCACCTGAGCTCCCAATGAAGCTAAGCGATTTTGCAAGCAGTATGGGTGGAAGCAGTCACGAGGTATGTACATGATGAAATTAGGAGTGGCAACGACAAAGATTCAACCGAAGATTTTAATTGTTTCATTTTTTTATGTAGACGAAGCAGAAATTATAAGCAGAACAAGAGCACAATACACGCTTTGACTGCTTCAAAAACAGCCCAGAGACAATTGACAAATCATAGCGCCCTAGTTTGTCACTCCATACACCTTTGTCTCTGCGCTGTGTTTTGTAAATATTCAAATTGTGGTGCCGAACAAGCTTTAGTATGTTATCATGGTACACGTTTGATCATTAGGCATCAGTTGAAGGTGTACCTTGCACGTGGCATTCCATGTACGTGTGTTCACCTCAAAACAACCAAACTAGTCCAGGTTAAGGCTGGGCACCTAGCCGTGCTCGTCTTGTCCGTAAAGTATGCCAGCTAGCGTAATTAGGGGAAATTTCAAGCACTCTGCTAAAGGTTCAAGCATGTGATGAGGTCTGAGGTAAAAGCTTCAACGCTGCATCGTCCCAACCTGAAATGAAACAGGTGCCACTGATTCATTACTAATTAGCCCCATCATCGGTAACTTCTTTGCTAATTTTTCGCATGAAGTCAGACCATCTTCCAGAGCACTGCCCAAGCCTTTGCTTTAAAAGAAAAGAAGATAAACTTTTGTTGTGCGGGCTTACTTCAGGTCTGCAGTTGTAGGAAGCATGAACAGTGCATTTTGAAATTATGAAGCGACAACAATTATTCTGGCTTCGCGGTACGCTGTTCGACGGTGTCGATGCGTCCGCTATCCATAAAGATGACGGGTAAACACGGTTGGCACCTCTCCCGACGTCACAGCCTTAGTTGGTGTTGTGCTGCCACAGACCGGCGCATGATAGTTTTTCTTCTTTCTGCTTTATAAAATATTCGACTTATCAACCGAATAAACGATCAAAAGTGTGGTAATTTGAGAGCCAGTCTACGCAGTGCAAGCAAAACCGGGAGCTTGACAAATTCACTTCAGTGTCCCTTAAGGAAAGCGCATGGTCCCAAGAACTTTTTGATCTTCTTAGCTGCACTGTACACGCTGGCATGTACCTCGACAATTTCATATCACTGCAGTACCACTCGTGGGGAATTATGGGAAAATAATTTCTTTGTTATAAGGGGCCTCTATGGCTTTTATAAGTACCTGTTACTGTTTCAAGTGCGGAATTTTTGGAGGAAAGACTTAGCAAATCAAGAGAAAAGTGATACCTAAAAATGCTTTTCTGGGCAATTTTTGGTCCCAAAAACCCATGTGCCCCCGTAAAGGGCTACTGAAGTGCTTTAAAAACCGGGCAAAGCTCTACTTTTTACAATTATTACATTGGTCAGTTTATGCCTGTAAAGTTTTTTCGTCATTTTTAGCTTGGGGACAGCGGTATTCGTCGTTAAAGTTGACCCACCGCCCCTGCCGCATCGCCGGAAGAGCGAGAAACAGCGGCAGCGACCGGAAGTAGCGTCATATTCGGAAGACGGCCAGCGACGTGCCGCCGCCGCTTCGCTGTGTCCCAGTTTTTGGCGAAGTTCCAAATTAAGCAGGCGTGTAACCTGCACTTTATTAATCATCATTGTCTAAAGTTGCTTCCGCGTCGATTTTTAACCGTAATGCTACTGCGTGATTCCCTAAAGCGACTCCTAGATACCAGAAGATTTCCTACCCGAGCGCCCGTGGCTACTACATTGCCTTCACGAGTAGTCGCGGGGCAGGCCGTGTCGTCGGGTGCTCTGTGCTTCATACGCGAAGCGACGGGCTCAAACAAATACGGAGGTACCCCAAGTTCCTGATCCATTATTATAAGGGGATTAGAAAATTTGTGGGACCACAGCGCTCTAGGCTTTTGTTTTCCCGATCAACGTTGTTGACTGTGACGACAGCTTAGCTGAATAAGATTTTAAGAAGAAATCAAGCAAGCTGAAAGCATGAAACGTTTACTGCGCGCGGAAGCGCTCCGCACACTTGCCAGTCGTGCATGCCTGTACGGGGCACAAAACGGCTCGCACCACACATGCCGCGGCAGCGACCGCCCTTCGCTGCCGTCCAGAATCAAGGCCGGCGCGAAAAGCAAGGTAAATGTGCAGAGAGGATGATAGTGTGGTGAAAAATTGTGCCACGGATTGTCATCCAAGGTGATTTCGAAAGAGGTGATCGAACGCAAGAATGAGCACAGCAACGATCGCTAGAATGACTATCAACGTAGGGATAGTGTGTTAGTGTTTGAGCTGGGGGATTTTAGTGCAGTTTAAGCTAAACCATTTTCAAATATGTTCTGTGTATCTCGGAGGTGTCAGTCAAGCACATCAAAAAGCTGGCGGATATTGATGGCGAACGCGACCTCAAGTTGGCCCCCCACCTCAAGCCGGCCTACCTGGACCAGGACCATTTTGCCAAAATGAACGTGGATCTGCGGTTGCGTCCTACCATAGTGTTGCGCGCTGCTAAACGCGTACTAGTGAGTCTTGGGCGGATGGAGGAGGAGGCCCTAACCACAGCGTGGTTTGTTGAGCGGGTGTACCGGTGGTTCACCCTGATGACGTCGCGGTACATCGGCACCGCTATGAGCATGTTTAAGCCGGACGCTCATGATGAGGCAGTGGCGTTCCTCAGGGAGTTTATGGGGATTTTTGCTCATGTCTCCATAAAGAGAGCAACCAAAGGGACCAGTTCAAGCCCGTACAAGCAGGTGGTGTACTCATTAGTACAAGTGCTCTCCAAATTCAGCACCAGCTTCTGAGTGTGCACAAGTTTTAAGTTCGTGCTGCTGTGCAGGTTGACGCAGGATGCCTTGGAGAATCTGTTCTCCTGCATTCGGTCGAGGCACCCGGTGCCGAGGGCACTCGAGTTCGAGCTGATGCTCCGCCTCATTATGTTGAGCCAGTTTTTTAAACTGAGTCGCAAGGGCAGCTACGACATAGATGATTCTGTGGACCTCGAGTTTGTCGAGATGAAGAAGGCAGCTCAGAAGAACAGTGTGGAGGCAGCAGAAGTTGAGCTCCTAACTGACAACCTTCTTGACGATGATGCTCCCCCACTTGATGACGTACAAATGGAGTCTCTTGTCTATGTGGCGTGGTACATAACGCATAGTGTCAGCAAGAAATTCAAGCTTCGTGACACATGCAGAGAGTGTCTCCAGGCAGAGCCCGTGGAGCAGAATGAGCAGCTTTTGAAGCTGAAGTCTTACCGCTCACTGTCACAACCCAACCCTCTCACACGTCCATCAGGTCGTGTCGTGAGCTTGCTGCAGCATGCGGATAGTGTTTTCCGTGCACACGAACATGACGCTCTAACAGTTTCTCTCGCCTCACTCACAAATGCTGCCTTGGACAAATGCCAACTCGCGAACAGCTTTCCGCATTGCCACGACTTGCAGAAGCGCCTAACACAGGCTTTCCTCATGCTTCGGTTGCGGATCACCCTACGAAAGCTCAGCAGCAAGGCAAAGACTGCAAAGGCAAAATGTGGATCGAAAAGTGTTGGAATGAGGGCAGCTGTCTCTCAGATTCGTTAGTGTGTTAACTGGCAGCAGTTTGGAGAAAAAAAGGCAAACTTAAAGCACCGATGTACAGTTTAGGATGATTGATTGATTGTGTGATTTTACGCATCGAAGCTTGCAACCCGGGCTATGGCGCCCGTAGTGGAGGGCTCCGGATTAATTTTGACCACCTGGGGTAAACTTCGTGTGCCAAAATCTCGAACACACGGATATTTTCTCTTTTCGTCGCAGCCAGGAATCAAACCCAAATCCTTGGGATCAGCAATGCAATGCCTTAGCCACTCAGCCACCGCGGCAAGTCAGTTCAGGATTAATTTAGGAAACCTCACGATCTTCAGTGTGCATTGGGATCTCATACACTTAGGAGCTTATGCTTGTCACCTCCTTCGGAAAGACAGCTGCTGCTGGACGGAGTATTGAACCTGCTATGTCGTGCTCAGCTGCACAATGTCTTAGCTCCCCCGGCTCAGTGCCATGAGTTGAAGGAAGAGGAATGCAACGAGCATGTGTGCCCGGGAGTGTGACAGGGTTCATGTGATGGGGAGAGTGAGAAGTGCAGCAAAGACAAGTGCCGCAAGAAGACAGCTCGAGAGTGGCGATGTGTGATGAGGAGAGTGACAGCTGCGACGAAGACCAGTGCAATGAGTGGCGTATGGGCTTGATGTTTACAATGTTTACAATCCTGCAATGTTTACAAATTGCTTCAGTGTCTCTTTAATGTTCACATGTTTGTTGCTCGAATACAGGGGCTGGAAAAGCCCATTCTACTGCTGCGAAATGGCTGGGGCCAATTTCCTCATGGAAATGATGTAGTTGTGTAGTGCCGCAATTCGAAATCGATTGCCAACTTAATTTCTTCTAGCACTTCCGTACATGTACCTGTGTGACGTATATTCACTTCACAATAATCACTTTTCAAACAGTGCAGAAACTCTGTTTTTATCAATTTTTTTAAGTTACAATAATTACGTTCTTGGAAAGGTTTGTTTTTATAGTTCAGTAGCAATGTGACTTCACTGTAAAGTAATGTGATTTCATCCTTGGGGTAATAGTTTTCAAGTGTGACATAATCAGCTTTGCACATAGATGCACATACAAAATTCTTCCTTGTGTTACTTTGGCCAAGTACTGATATGCTACCAAATGCATAGTCACTGTGTACAGAATATTTGTTGGATAAATGCGTTGTGTGTGTGTGTGTGTGTGCAAGTCATGGGGTCTTTGAATTCTACTTTTTGTACCAGTTTTGTGTTAAGTTATGCAATAAAACAGCAGAGTTTTCCTGTTTATATGGCAATCACTTTGCTTTCTTTAGGGGAAAGTGTGGTTTTTTCTGTTGCTATGATAGTTTTGTGATCTCGAGGCATTCTCTTTTCATTGCGATAGTATGCCGTTTGCATAAGTCGTCCTCGGAATCGGCCTCATTGTCCTCGGAAAGGCTTGCTAGAGTTCATAATGAATTTTTCCAGATTTTTTTGAACTGCGATTGGTTGTGTTCATTTTTTGAGGCCGTTGTCTTCAATAAATATTTATTTTACATTCAGTTGTTCTTTTTTGCCCGCTCTGCTTTCATATGCTCATCGTTGATATCCTTCTGATAGTATTTTGATTTTCAGCAGTGAAAGAATACTCCCAGAATATGTGAGGCATTTCTGCACTCCATTAACTGGAGCTAAAAATGACCTGGGCGTTAGTGCTGAACGGGCTGAAGTGTTAAGAACTTTTCGAGCCAAATGAGAGTTCAAGCATCGTTCTGCATCACCTAGCTAGTAACGTCCATTATCAGAAAAAGAGGTGGCTGCATTACTGAATTTTTCTTAGCCGCTCACTAAAGTTCACTGAATTCAGTGAGTACTAAAACCAGCACTTATATGGGGGTTTTGTGATCAGGTAGGGTTTACTGGCGAGTTTTATTTCCTGAAAGCATCCATTTTGGCACTTGATGAACTGAGTTGCATTTTCTTTGTAAAGGAAACTATTGGCAAATGAAACATGTTCAAGTCCTTTGAATTCAATTCATCGACATTTAGCCGCTAGTGGTGCCACAAACTTTATATAGTGGTACTAGCTAGTGACACTAGTACAACCAGGAATGCATTTACCATGTTTAACAGGCCCTCAGAATAAATGCATACACAGACTGCAGCTATAGTTCAGATACCATGCGAATCGCCATCCTGTTCCAGAAGGAAAGAGGAGGCTGTGAGGGGATAAGAGAAGAATCTTAGGTATGTCCTCTAAGTTGCAGACTAGAAAAACGTTACCAAGCCTATACTAAATTATGTTTATGAGTTTCGATATTGCTAACCGAAATTTAACCTGCGCTTGTCGCAAACAGCGCGCATTGCTGGGTAAAAGCCAGCGTTACTGGCATAAGGTTCTTTAGTGACTAGCAAGAGTAGGGATTGTGCCCGGAATACATACCTGCTGATGCAATTCCGCAGTTTCCCCCGAAAAAAAAAAAATCCAAAGCATGGGGCGGGTTCAGCTCGTCTTTTGTGTTCTTGATAATTTTAATGCCTGCTTCTTGAAAGTGATTTCCAAGGTGACTGGCAGAATCAGCGGAAAACTTGCTTTTCGGAAATCAACCGGAAAATTAGCTACATGCGCACAAACTGACGCTGCAAATCGAATGTGACGTACACGGGCTAAGTTGCTAATATTTGGGCTTGCGGATCGTTATCGCTCGCCTCCAAGTTAAACGGTCGTTTAGGTGGATCACTCATCATTGCGCCGAGCGTTATTTTATCTTAGGCGCGGTTGCCTTTGCCGAAATAACCGTTTTTCGCTAATTCGCAGCGCCCGTATGCGGACATTTCTGCCGCAAAAGTTCGAGAAACCGGGCAGAAAAAGGGTTACTGTGAGCTACTACAAATGCTTGCGCGGTGTTGGCACTCTGTTACTATAAATTATTTGCAGTGCACTTGAAAGATTCTGCACAGGCGAAAAGCGAAAGCGACCGTGCGTTCTAGATTTCGGCGCACGGTCAAAGATCCCCCAGGCTTCAAGGTTAATCTTGGAGCCCTTCACTACGACGCGCCTCTTCGCCTGTCTAGCGTCGGCGGTTAAATGAAAAGATTGTGCGTATGAAGTATTATTTTGAGACCATTAGCTAGTAGCTTCTGACTTCGAGGCACCACCAGCCGGCTGCACGGCCCCGCCAGCCCCGCCATGTTGTTTACAAGCGACCCGGTCAAAGTTAGCGGCGAGAAGGGTAGAAGAGACAATCTGGCAACACTGATAAGCAACCAAAATGGCCACCGCTGCTCACTTGCGGTGCCTCAGTGACGGTACTCTAAAAACTTATTTAGTGACTCTAGTCTCCACTAACGTAAAAACTGGGAAGAGGTAAAACACGCAGTGTATAAATTTATTTTTTGGGCGTTTTCTCCAACGAAGATAAAACCGGTCAGAGGTAGAGATACACAGCTTTGCTGTATACCTCTACCTCCCAATAATTTTAAAGAGCTTCGTGCTTTGAAGCACGAAGCTCTCTAGCGTGAGGAGTAAAAGCGTGTCCCGGTGTTTTTTTAGTACGCGTTACGAAGCCGTCCAGCTAGAGGCCTAACGAGTGTCCCGGTGTTTTTGTACGTGTTACGTTGTAGCGGAAGGCTAAACGATTTTCCCGGTGATTTAGTACCATGACTAAATGAGGCAATTGAAACGACGACAACAGGAGACGCCAACAGCCCCAGCCCATAAAAGGCTTCGCCTCTATAGAAACCAAAGTTGAATAGAAAGAAAGAGGAAATTGAAATAATGTGTTCTGCAAACTGTAGTGACAAAGGTACAACATTGTCATGACATGTAACCTGCTGCACATCAAATTTACGAGTGAAATATAAAAAATACCCAGAAACTCAAGGCATAAAAAGCGGTGGCGAATGATAACTTAGTATTTCATAAGCTTGTAAAACGAAAATCAAAAGTGCCACGGAACTTTTTATTCCAACGAAAAGGATTTAGTTTGGCGGCATCGATAGAAAACCTCTGGACCGCAAAACGCTGTGTTTGTTTATTAGTATGGGCGCTTCAAAAAAGTTCTGAAAATATACAGAGAAAATATACAAAATATACAATGTCTGTTGCGGTAGAGAAATTTTGTGATGGTTATCAAAACAGAAACCTGTTAACGGAAAAAACATAAATTTTCTGTTATTGTCCTCCTCGTCTTGACCAATAACAGGCGTGAAATCGCAAAAATATTCCAGTATTAGTTTGCACAAAATGGAATAAAATATGAATATATTTTTTAAAGTTTTACAAGAATTTAGTGAAGCGTCAAAACAGTGCCCGGCCGACGTCGTTTGGCTTCGGTTCTGCAACTTTGACATGCGGCCCTTTGCAAATGGCAGCACAATGATTCAGCGGAAGGCCTTTTTCTTCCATTTTTCATCTTCCAAGGGTGAGCACAAAACTACGTCGTGTGGATGCTGTGCCTTGTTCCTAATTATGCGTCTAGATTTTGTGCCTGCACTGTTGTTTGTTCGCTTGTTGGGTGGAAATAGATTGTTATACAGCGCTCACCCCGAAGCGCAAGGATACGTTGCCTTGCGCGACAAGTTTTGTGCCGTGCCTCGATTGTGACGGTCGCTTTACCACGAGCATTTTTTTATTTCTTCGTTTCGATGAATGTTATACGCATGACGTGGCCGCCGTGCTCTTCTCTTCCTCTCTATTTTCCCGCTCATGACCGCGAATTAACACCGCCTCACGCGTTGTCCTAGGCAGTGTCTAGCGTGGGTTGCTAAAAGTTTCGTTCAAACGGAATGAAATTCGGCTGATCAGATGCTGCTTTCCGGAATGGAGTTAAATGTAGAGGTTACGTCTCAGCTTACGGATGTTATAATCACGTGTTGGAGTCTCCCCAAGCTTACCGTTGTCAGATGGTGAGGGGTTTGGCATTTGAGTGTCGCGCCCCAAGCTTTACTCTTCTTTTTTGTGTCTGGCCGCAGCTTGCCTTTTGTAATCGATGTAGCCATAATTCACGTCCCGCATCCGCAGCTCGCTACTGAAAAAAGGTCTGCACCTTCGAGGGCTGCCGGTTCGCCATTCTTGGTAGTAGCCTTGGGCGAAATAAACAAAAGGGCGCCCCCTAAGCTTGCTGCTTGGGGCGCGGCTATGTTTTCGAGGGCTGCACGTTTTTTGTTTCCTCTTTTCGAGAAGTTCGCAGTGAGCTAGTGCGTGCATGCAAAAAAAAGATTTCCAAGGAAAGGGGCAAAAATGTTTGACGCTGACACGCTGTGAGGGCTTGGCTACCAGTGAGAGAGCAACAAAAATAAAGAAAGGGGAAAAAAAAGGGTGCTTCGACCACTGAAGATTAGTCACGCCAGCGGGAACCTGCTACCGTGACATTTATGTGAAAGGCACGGGGTGACAGGTAGTGCGGGAGAGACTGCAAGACCATAATTTTTTGCACGGGTTCCCGAAAGCCAAACATTTTGCGGGCGCGCCTTACTGCCAGTTAAGATTCGCCTTGGTGGCCGCCTGGGGGGACCGGTACTGGGAAAAGAGGTCCATTCTCAGTAGACCGTCGGTCTTGGTTTTTATTACACTGGTCGAATCTGCTGCCGCTTACAGAGCCAAGGCTGATGTACCATTGATAAAGTTACGTGGATAATCTTCGAATAATATTAGCGATTAATGACAGCGACTGGCTAGTCAGTGAGCAAGCGACAGTTGTATGGGTTGGGAAAAAATCAACGGTGAAGCGGGCCGCGTATTGTGAAGCGGACAGTGAAGAAATACGGTGAACTCTATTTATTCACCACCTTGCAATGTTGATAGTCTGCCATATATATTTTTTGCCTGTGTTAGGTGGTACGTCTCGATCGCCTCAGTAGCACAAGAAAATGGACTGCAGTTATACACCTGAGTCCAGCTTAACACTTAAATGAAACTACTGGCAGCTGTAATTACAGCATGATACCATACATAAAACCTGTAAACGATGTCGTTTTGTTGGTGCACATGTATTTTATTATGCGGAACATATGCTATTAGTGTTGCAGGGTTATTGCGGCCATCTACCCGGATATGGGAGCAAAGGTGCAGAAGAGAAAGCAAAAGCAGCATTTCCTGTTTCCAAAGTCGCATCTCTGATCACCCTATTGAAAGACCGCGAAATGTACTAGTCCCCCCAGAACACACAATTTCCCTGAGTAGCAATAAAGATGCCTGTGAGGGAAGCGCCTTGCGCCAAACACGCCGCATCCTTGGTTACTAATTGTTATTATATGAATTGACATTGAAATGTTCTCTGCTCTTTTTGTGATTTCAGTAAGGTGGAAGAGATGTTATGTTCCTTGTCTCACAACACTTCCTCCCTCTTTTTGTCATTACTGTGTTACTTTGTGTTATGTACCGCTTTACTGCTTCCAGAAAGCAAGGAAAATGTCTGATTTTATTTATTGATGTTTTTTGGAAGTTGAAAAAAATATTTTCCTAATCCTGTCGAGTTCGCACTGCAGTAGTATTTTCTGTAGTAGTAGGCGATATGAACATTTTGTAGCCTAATGCCACTGTAAGAAAGGTGTCCTCAGTTTAGCGTCACTGATTATGTTCTGTAAATAGTTTGTTTCATTCAGTGTCGTGTTTTGTGTGCATTTCTGAAAGTTGAAAAAAAAAAGATCTTCCTAGCCTGACAACACCTCTCTCACTGAGTCTCCTTTTGTTCACTGGGCCACAATATCATGAAATGTGATTTGTTTCATAGTCATAGATTGTCATATTTGATTCATATTGTTGATACGTTGTTTGAAACGTAATTAATTTGTGGTAGCAACAGCCTTATGGTGGCAGAAAAAAAAAATATGTCATCGATACTTTCACCCTTCTTTCTTGTGTGCCTGAGTGCTCACTATGTACTGTACACCGGTAATTGCGTTGGCAGTTTCAAACAATATGATTGTCACGTGAACCGATGGTAAGATTGTCTTAACTACCTCAAAAAGAAGTATGCAGTAAAGCCTTTGACGAGTTTGACAAAACACCCATTTAATGCACACTAAAAAACGTAACGCAAAGCACATAATGAATAAACTGCACAAAAATGATACACGCTCAAACCTCTAACAATCCCAAAACATAACTCCAATATAAACCAATAACTTAACAGCTCAATATACAATTCAAATCGAAACCCAAGTCTCTACAATAAAGTCGTACACTAAGTACACCCTAAATACACCCCTTAATCAAGTTCTAGTTAATTCCTCTCGTACCACAACTCCTCAGTTGTGTCCTAAAACTATGTCCCTATAAGGAACTGGCCTAACCCCGCTGTCGTCGGCGCTGACCTGCAGCGCCGGTTGCGTGGCTGTGACTCGGTGGTAGCCGTCCTCGTCTCGTTTCGGTGCCGGTGTTCGATGCGCGCGGTCAGTGCTTGGATGGCGTGGTCTTTGCGCGTCCCGACTGGTTTCCTCAGCGGCTACACCCTGGTAGCCGCTGCCTTTTGGCTGCCTCTGGAGGTCCCAGGTAGGCTTGGCGCGAACGTCGCCTTTCGGGGTCGTCGAGACGAACGTCTACGGAGCGTGGACGTTGGCCGCTGGTGCCCGACCGATGCCGCTGGGGCCACGAAGATACAGGTGGATGGTGCGCCTAGGATGACGGTGCCGATGCGACGTCGGCCCGCTCCCGCCCAGGCTCAGATGGCACGGCTCAGACGGCCGCGTCCCCCTGGCTCGTTCCTTGAAACGCACGTGCTCCTACCGCCTCCTGGTTTCTCGGTTTCTTGCCTCCCCGTTCTCTTTGTGCGCCCCGCTTTTATCCCCTCTGGGCTCTCCCGTGGCGCACTCTCATTGGCTCTTTGCCCCTTCTATATCCTATATGGTCTCCACGCCACTGGTATCCTGCGCCTCGTTCTGTAATTGGCCGACCAGTGCGCTGTCATCGTTTCCCGTGATTCCTCGGGTTATAGGCGCGGGTGTTCTCTGATGAGCGCGCTCCTAGCGCGCACTTGAAATGACCCGTTTCTTTGTTCTTTTTTTTTCCTTTGTTGGGGGTTTTGATACGTCCCCCTCTCAGGGGTGCCCTGACACATGACAATGATACAGGTGATGTTTTATTTTAAAGGTATGATTATTATTTCATCCATGATGCATAAAGCCGCGAATTCGACTGTAGAACATCCAATATGTCAAAAAGTAACACAAAATGTATTTCATGAAGGACCATACCCGATATTGTGTCAAGATGCTGCATACGTTTGCTTTGACTTAGTTTGAAAGAGATTGATGTCAAACTAAGTCAATGCAAAGCAAATAAACCTTTTTTGTTAATGATCAAAATAATTTTTCCAGTAAAGAAACAATAGATTATTATAATTTGGTAAAAAAAACGCTTATGTATGCCTGATAACAAAATGATCTGTAAAAATGCTGCCAGTGAAAAACAGATGGGTCACAGATTTTCTGTGGAGGAAAACAGAACCTGAAATAACAAAAAAAAACGGTAAAAAAGCAGAAAAATTAAAACCGAAAACAGAGAATCGCCGTAGGTTTTCTGTTGTGAAAAACAGAAAAGACCGCTTGTAAAATAGCCGAAACCCGGGTGGAATCATAAAAAACAGAAAACATACCTTTACAGAAAATTTGTTTTTTCGAACAAAAATGTTTTACAGTGCGCGCAACCTTGCACCCACAGTTGCATGAAACACTAACAGATTGCACAACCAGTGTCTACTTTAGCTTTGAGAGACTGTTTTCGTTTCGGTGTCAGCCAATTTTTAGGGAGACCTGAAAGCTGGATGTGCAATATGTTGCACGCGGGGTCTGGAGAGGTATGTGCCAAAAACTGGTTCCATTACTCGTGGAGGGCTGCCGCCCTCGAGCGAAACATGCGGAGGCATTTTCTTTCCCAGAACATCCGCGGGCGATCGCCACCAAGGGGCGGAGCCTGAAACCGCTTTCTTGAGCAGGCCCCGCTGGACAAAAAGACAGGAATTCTCTGTCGTGTGAATCCCGCTTCAGGGAACGAATTATAGTACCAGGAGGTATTGGGGGTGGGCAGCATAGAGTTTTATACAATATAATTAGAGCGTAAACTGGCGCTGCGATCGTACGCCTCAATGGGCGTGATGGGTAGTTCTGGATTCGGATTCAAGCTCGATGGCTCGTGGAACTTGCTATGGATTGCAGGCAGTTTCGTTTTCGTTTTTCATTTACATGAAATTGATTTACACTCCGCCCAACACCCCCTCTACGCGTGTTGTTGGGAGGAGTGATCAAAAATACGTTTCTCCTTGAACTGTATGCCTCGCGTTCACTGACGCCGCCCTGGGCGGAATGTTGTATAACCAGATTTGCAAATTGGGTGGGTTATTAATACATTGCCGCCCAGCGAGCATGAAAACACAAATGACTGCCTCTGCTCTGTGCGGCGAAGTTGTCTGCTAATTAGGAGTTGCGGCGCTGCTCATTTGGCAGAGCAATGTATTGTCAAAGCTGACGACAGTTGTGAATCGCCTGGAACAGCCACACCTTTCGCGCGAACACCGGCTCCTACGGCGTAGAACAGAAGCAGCGGCGGCTGATAGGAACGCAGCTGGATGGATGTCACTAATTCAGGCAAGAATAACTTCTCCAAAGGTCATCGGTTTCTTTTTTCTTACGAGCACAAAACTTTTCTCTTCCTATTACAAACCACCAGCGCCGAAACTTTTACAAGTAGTTTTTAAAGAACGTCCGCGTCCTGCTGTAGTTGGCGGAAAATGGCAAACCTGCTCCACAAACCTCCTCGACTCCGCGTCTGCTTTTTATTCAAACGCGCCGTTTTATTTCGTACAAAACCGGTTTTTCGTCACTAACTTTCTTGTTCGCCATGTAATTTGTAAACGGAGAACCGGGCAATAAGAGCTTTTTTGTAAAAAATAAACACAATTTGCGCAGCCACAAGCCCGTTTTGATCCTACGCAATCCGGTTCCAGAACTAACCCATCATTCCCATTGAAGCGTAAGCGCCGCTGCCATGTTCGCGTTGACACTAGCGCCAGTTTCCCCTCTAGTTATTTGTATGAAACTCTAAGGTGGGCAGGCTTCACGGCACAGTCAAACTATAGTCACCAGGGGTACAAGACGCTGCTCAGAGAAAAAAATAGGAATCCGGGTAAAAAACAACCTAAAGTTTCCAGAATGAAGCCAAATTGTTGATTTAAAGATTTTTCTGGCATTACATTTTTTCCTGTATCTTATCAGTGAACATGCTAATTTAGGAATTTCTTAACGGCGATAGGTGCTTTTCTTGCTCTGTCTGTTCAACGCAAATAATTAAAACGCCGAGAGCAAAAGAAAGTTGTGAATAAAGAATTTCTTGAAATTTTAGTGTGGTTTTTGAAAACATGTTAAAAAACCAATTGATTGTAGTTTCCTTAAGGATTAGGAGACAGCCTCAGCAATCCAGAAACCCTATAAAAGGAGTGCAAAAGCTTTTTGTTTAAATTAACTGGAAAACATCCCAGAGTTGCCATTCGCGCATTCCCAAACGCGTTACGTGGTGAAAATTTGACGACCTACCAACAGGCGGCTGTCGCTTCTCAGTCACAGCTGTAGGAACGCAATGGTGGCACATTGCCTGGACACATGCAGCCGCGCACAAAACTGAAATATGTACGTACTTTCCCCTTCCTACGCTGTCAGTGGATTTTGTTGGCGTCGCTTCGCCGAGCGTTGCTTTTGTAACGTGCAACCAAGATGTTACAATATGATATTTTATTCTAAGGGGTATGTTCTCACTCAGTTTGCTTTAACAGCAGCTGTCTTTACAGTTTTGTACTTGTTGGCGTTTGTATTCAGCCCGGAATTTGCTCTAATGCGGCACTCGTAGACGTGATGACCCCCGACGATGATTGAGAATTATGTGTACCGAGCCAAATCCATATGCTGTGCTCTGTAGCTTGTCCGTTGCAGATAATATGCCGTTCCGCCTGGCCTGGTGGTACGTCCATTTTTCCACGTTTCGGCGCTAGTGCTTTTCCTCACCAATGAAGAATAGGAAGATCGCACGAACATTGTGCTCTGAGGTGTTTTAAAAATTGTTTGTAAATAACAGCCTGGACTGTCAACTTCCCTGCATAAAATCATCTTGCTTCTTGTGGAAGCCTTCTGGCGTATTTTGATTTTGCAGTCAATTTCTTGATGCTACGCGAACTGAACTGGAGGTCGATTGGTCACAAGACTAGTCGTTGGTTCTTGAGTTCTAGCCTTGAAACACAAAGGTCAGCTAAGAAGATTAGCATTGGAAATGGAGTGGAAAAACTTCTTATTTTGTGGCAGCTGATCGAAAACAGTCCCTGAGCTAGAACAATTGTGCATAAATGTGTTGCGTACTTGTCTCAAACTTGATCGCGCGATATGAAGACACGCGCATTGGCTCGTTTTTTTCTTGTTGAAGCACTACTATGATGGACCAAAAACTGCATTCCGTGAAGATGACAGCTATAGTGAGCTTTCCGCAGAAAAACTGCACACCTAAGCATTTGTTTTCGGTTCTAAAGTTTGATAGTTGGAATTCCCACAGAACACCGGCGAAGCCTTGTTTTGCCTCACCTTGTTAAAGATCTAGCATTCTCGCCGCTGGAGATGCTTTCATTTTCCATCCATCATCACGCTTCCCCATTGCTTCGATCTGCCTCCCACCAGTTGCGCCACTGCTTTCTTCATGCGGCCGTGTAACAAGGGAGCAGTTCGTAGTTTTTGTATGTCGTTTTTCTGCGGCGCTTTTGAACCCTTCAAAGTATGTGCGAGTTCCACCAAACGACATTTTTTGTGGCGAGGATTAGCAGGCGTTGTTAAACACCTTGTGAAGGGGCAGTTTTTTTTTCACTAGAAATTCCGCTGCCGGACGCCGGCGGTTTAGCTCGTGCTAACGCAGTAGAACGCATCGGGATATATATGGCACGCAGGCGACACCATAGCCCTTTTTGGTCCATCTCTCCGGCTTCCTCAGCGCGGTTCGAGGTGAGAGCGGTAGATAAGTTCGCGCCCGCCCACCAAGCACGTCCTCGCAACTGCAGGAACGTCAGTGCAAAGTACCACGCTTCCGAAGACGGCCTTGTGTGTCAGACTTCGGATGCAATGCGACTCTACATTCCCTGACACTCCCCGTTCACCTGATAAGAGCAGCTAGCGGAAGCATATATACTCTCAACATTTAATTCCCATTCTGTTGTCCCTAAAACACTATTCACCTTTTTCTCTATGGAAGTTTACCTTGCGTCCTGCCTAATTTTTTGCCGTACGGTATAATCTGGTACGTCATGCTCTTATGACACGGTAGAATTAGGTCAATAACAATAGGCATCTCTACAATGACTGGTATAGGTATGGCCGCGCGGACGCCCGCCCGCCATATTGTTCTTTCCACGGAGTGCTTTCCCAAACAACGGCTGTCGCTGGTGCTCCGCTACCGAAATACGCAGACGCGAGCCCTCGATCTTAAGTCAGCACCTGCTTAGAGTATTCTCAAATGACCACTAGGATAATATGTCATCTTACCTTGGCTCGTAAAAAAGCGTGTCTCGTCAAAAGCGATCAATGGTGACGAGAACCAAAGAGTCCACGCGGTAGACGTGAGAAAGGACTCATTAAAAGGAAAGACCAAATAAACTGGGTTCTTTGGCATGCTCTATTACGAGGACATAATGTGATATGAACACACCAAAATGTTGATCCTTAGCGCAAATAGGAAAGACAAAGTGAAGTAAATGCACAAACGGGACGCACAATTCACGACATAATATTAGGCTTCGCAATAGGTAAGGAACAATGTTTTAAGGAATGATTGAAGGTTTAAAGGAGGGCACTGACACACTTGTCGATTGGAGTTAATAACGCGCAAGATATTGAGATAATTGCTCCGAATCACACAGGTGGCAATGTTTCGGTGAATTATCTAACCTAGAGTGAATGGCGTTCGTCTGACTTGTATGAGACAAAACAATGACAATATACATTGTGATATCTTACCTTTCCTGCGGCTGTGTTATCTTTAAATAAATGCCTCCCTTCGAGGCCAAAAAAGACAGCCATCTTTCTGGAAAAGCTTGGCAGCCGTAGCAAGGTAACGAGGACAAAGCGACCCGAGAAAAACGAGGTACGCCGCACCTGTCCAGCCGCTTCGTCTTTGTGTCCGCGCTACCAAACTTTGCAATGTCTACCAACAGGCCAAAGCCAGTACTGCCGTAGCCAAATTGGTTGCTTCGTGCGCAATCACTCACCCGGTTGCGTTGACAACGACACCAAACGGGTACATCGTCGAGTACGTGAGAAAGTCCGCTTCGGCGCTGGCAATCAGCTCACTTTTAGCGTCCTTCATGTCGACCACGGTTAGCCCCTCCATCTTGGTCAGTGCCACGAAGTCACGCGAAAAGTTTGTCCCAGGCGCACCTTGGATGAAGCAACGTGCATTCGGAAATTGGATCCTGCTTTGAAGCTCTACTCTGCCAGTGTGCTGTGCACTGCTGCTACCTGTCTCCCATAAACCCTTCAATCCGTAGGAGAACAGGGTGAACAGCAAAGTGGGGACTATCCAGCCCACCAAAATGACCATTGGCGATCGCGAGAAGTAGAGCAGTCGCTTGACCAGCAGAGCGCGCATTCGTTGTCCCGTCGCCGGACGCGTCTCCAAGCCCGTGCACGCAGCCGCCGCTGGCTCCAGGGAGGCTGCTGCACAGCAATGACAGAAACCCGATATTGTACATGCAGAAGCAGGCTATTCTATTACGGGAAGCATCAAACCACGAGAGTAATGTCTGCAGAACGGGCGGTAAAGGTAAGAAATGATCACTTTACAAAAACAGAGCTAACAGGGCGGAAAGAAAATGCAGACGATGGTGCCATTGTTTCAACAAATACGCATTATCGAAGGTTATAATACGCAACGGAACGCGTATGGCTGGAAGAAGGCGTACTGGCTTAGCCGTATGCTGTAATTTTTGTTTAACTTCCACGGAGACTACAAATAACAAAACTGAGCACTCGGAGGGGCGCAAGCGTGTAAGATAATTGTCTCCTTCCAGCCAGGAGGTAACATGATAATTAAGGCTAAAATAAAGGATATCTTCTACAAGGGGTACTTGGCAAATCAAGGCATTCTGGTTCTAGTATTAAAATACTTCGGTCCAGGGATCGATTACTCCACTTCTTTTAAACGAGGTTAGGTCTAGTGGTGCGATATTTATTTTGCAGTGAAGCCATTGCCACTAAATTCCAACGCAGCGTTGTTCTCTATGGGAATGCGAGGAAGACTCCTCCAACATAATGTGAAACCTCGTTTTGACAACGAGTTTGCTTAAGCTTTTCTTCTTTCCGTGCGGAATGTAAACAGAAAATTCTGCTCGCAGAAGTGAAAAGGGGTAAAATACTAGACCTGGAGGTGTAAACAAGAGTAGTTAGATGAAAAGGCGCTCACGGGCAGGCGGTGGGAGTGTGCGTATAAAAAAAAATGCGCTTCGCCATGTCGGAATCGAATCGGAGTATGTCGTCTTTTGAAACCGAAGTCTATCTGACTGCGCTGTCATCGCATACGGGGGCAGAACATTTTCTTTGGTTTTGTAGCGCGGGGCGTTCGCATTGGGCTTGGATGCGTTATAGGTGACTTTGGCTTCGGACTAGAGAGGTCAGCACTCCGGACTGTTTGGGGATGGTTTGTAGACAATGATTTAGGTGCCTTTTATGTAAAAAGCGTCCCTTTTTAACAATCATTCGATTAGGAAAGAGACATACATAATAAAAGCCAAGTTGAAGAGATTTAATGCGACCAGCTCCGCAACTTTTTCAGTCGTATGTCTAGTTGTAGTTATACGACACCAAATTTTTTAAGCTTTCGCTTCTTAAGGCTAATTATGGTGTGAAGTGTCGTGAGATATGATATCAATGAGCCAGCACCATGGTCAAACAATGCGGCTACCATTCCAAACACGACGCCCCGAGAAGAAGTATTCCATGGGCGACATCAGAGTACTGCCTCGCCGGTCTTGAGCATTGGCTACGTGGAACTGCAGCCCTTATGTGTAAAGCGCAGCTTGGAGTGAAGGGCTCCAGGTGCCCCATGTTTGGAGCTTTTTACAGCAGCCATGTTTGGAGACGTTTTACAGCAGCCACGAAAAACATAAATATTCATTCAGATTGAATGATCTAGCCTTCGGCAACACACTCAGCGCGAGCCCAAACCACAAAAGACTCTATCTTAACAACACAATGCAAGAAGTACAGCAGAAAATTCACCTGCCACGTTACATTGACGTATAACGCGCCAGAATGACGTATTGTGGGACCGCTATAACAAATTGCTTTGAGCGTGTTAAGTGACCTTAAGCATTCAAGCGGTACGATGGAACGGAATTCTAGGCCGTCCTACTATCGTCGTGGCAGGTTCGCTGGTGGTCGCCTAGGTGTGTGGCCGGCAATCGCGCACACGAATTCTGCGATGCCATTAAAATGAAATCGCCCGTGAGTGGCTTAGAAGTCGCAACTACTTCTTCTGTATTTCAGAACATGTCGCTTTCCTCTTTTAAGTTTGCTTCCTACCAGTCCAAACGGCAACAGTTCTAAGGCAATTTTATCGCAACTTTATGGCAGGGGTCATTATTGAACACCCCTCTTAATTCCTTTTACGGTTTCTTTATTGGCACGACGAGGCCTGATGGACATCTTACAGGCCACGGTTTGCAACATAGAGCTAGAAGCAGTAATGGGCGCCAGTGTCTTACGAGGATGGCAGGTAGTATTGCTTAAAGAATCCAATTGTGTCCCTTTACGTCGCGTTCTTACTCATCTCTTTTTGTGCCCGATTGTTTTCCTTTATGTACCACAGCATTAATTCTGAATAAAGTATAAAAGGCACGCATCCGTGTGTTTGGTGCGCGTGTTTGCTTATGGCTGTATCGGTAACATTCATTGAACTTTTATACGGGATATCAAGTGAATAAAGTACACCCCAAGAAATGTCGATATAGAATCCGCGGAAGGCGTAACACACGAACTTTAGTCCCAATGCCTACTGTCACAAACCGTTTAAAAATCACTACCATTTCACGCTGTGGAGGTGTATCACATGTAAAACTTTTTGGCACTAGCCATGCAGATTACGTAGGTCATGTGAAATATATTAGCTAATTATGATTTTTTTGACGTCGCTGTATGTTATCCCTACAAACGACATTTGTTTTCACTCTAGGGATGTTGAAAACTGTGCGTGGTAGGAACTAATTTACTCAAGCTGTGTATGTTAAGGATGAAACGTACTACAAGTTTTACATCCAAGTCTACTTTTCAACGACCTACGGCTTTGGAGGCGGCCGCTCACTGATACACACACCAGGATGTTCGGTTTCCTATGCCTCGCGCTTATAAAACTGGTTTGGCTTACGGAGTTTTCGTCCTGAGACATCTAGAATACATAAAATTTGATGAATTGGATTCGCCTAAAACAATGTTCTCAAATACGCCAAGGTATCTAGGGCATTTCTATGTCTTCATTTGCGCCAAAAAGAACCCGAATATATGAACCTGTCAGGCAAACTGCGTCTGATTCAGGTATGCGACAAAATGGTGACAACGCATATATGACCCTGCTGCGACCGTCGGCATCTGTGTGACAATCCTTTGGGAAAATTGTTGTGCTTCTAAGCATCGGAACTGTACGTGTGACGACAAGCCACCAGAAATGACTTGTGATGGCACTTGTGTCAAGACATTAGAATTCACGTTGCAACAGTGAGACCGACACTGTAGATGTACGTGGAAGAGGAACGAACATTTATGGTAACGGGAATATTTAACCAGATGTACGCTACAGTGACAAACTGAATGCCTTAATAAACTCCGTCTTTTGCGCACGGAAATGGCGCCGTTTGTGCGCGTGAGCCTTGTATCTGCTGCACTAAACTCGCGTAGCAGGGCACACTTCGCAAGACGGATGTATAGGGGTGCATCGGATCGCACTCCACTATATGGTCACTGCGAAATGGCCGGCCATCTCTACAGGGCGTGTCCGTATCGCCGTGTCGGCTGTCGCGGTTTTTATCCTGATGCTCTTTTTCCAAGGAACGGTGAACGTGCCAGCAAATCCGAGAGTAGCTCTTCAGACGGCAATCTTCCCCCGTGTCCAACCGTCACGACGTCAGACCAGCGTCGTCATTCTGTTACCGGTCTTCAAGCCCTCATCACCTATCCAGCTCATCTGGGCGTCGCTCACCCAGCCCACGACGGGAAAACTGAGATTAGCGAACTCTGGAGGTGCGGTTACTGAAAGGGCTTCCAGTGAAGATCCTCTGAAGATCCTCCAACCTGCTTCTGACGTACCGCTGAACAGACCCCGCCGGCCAATTCTGAACAAGCCGACACGTTCGACCTGGCGGTTATGATCGACGACTGCGACGTTACTGCGCTTATCGATACAGGGGTGGACTACTTGCTCAGAAGCGGCAGCCTTGCGCAGAGCTCTAAAATGCCCTGACGCCGTGGAGAGGCCCTCAAATCCGCACAGCGGGGGGTCATCTGATTGCTGCCAACAGGCCGCTGCACAGCTAGGCGTTGGCATCCGGGGCTACATCCACGTCGGCGAAGTCTCCGTATTTCCAGAATGTCCAAGAGGTGTTATACTGGGTAGACACTTCCTGCGAGCTAAGGAAGCTGTTATCGATCTGCTGTAATCCACAGTTACTTTCTCGACGAGAGGCGCCACCGCCACGAATGACCCAGCAGAAGCGGAAGCCGGGTTTCTCCGGGTGGTTGACGACAATGTCACTGTACCGCCGCGAAGCACCGTCATGGTCTTTCGTCAAGGAGACGCATCTGAAAAACCTTGCAAAAAGAACATGAATTTGCTGTTTGAAAAAAATCTGCGTAGCAAGAGGCCTTGTACACCTGCATGATGGATGCGCACACGTCCTTCTGACAAAGTTTGGAAACTAGGTTCAACACGTTGCAAAGGAACTGAAATTGCTTTCGATCAGTTTGCAGATCGATGCGCACCAACGGGACAGCAGGGCCTGAAGCTTCGGATCCCAAGGCCGTTTAGGAGTTAGTGCACATCTGTCGAGATTTGCCACCGAACCAGAAGCAGCAGCTAACAGACCTCCAGGCGAAATTCTGCGATTGTTTTTCCACGACATAAAAGGTCCAACAAACACCCGTTGTGAAACATCGCATCATCGTGGACGAAACCACGATGTCCATGCACCAGCACCCATATCGTGTGTCCTACAAAGAAAGGGAAGCCATCCGGATCCAAGTAAAGGAAATGCTTCAAGACGACGTACTTGCATCCACTGTGGTGCTGGTAGAAAACAAGGACAAGACCCTTCGTTTCTGTGCAGATTACATAAAGCTAAACAGTGTGACAGAACGAGACGTGTATCCTCTTCCGCGCGTAGACGACGCGCGCCGGATCGGCTCCGCAACGCAAGGCATTTCTTGTCATTAAACCCCAAAAGTCGATACTGGCAGAATGAGGTAGATGAGCGAGACCGAGCGAAAATGGCGTTCGTCACACCTGACGGACTGTATGAATTTAAATTGCTCCTGTTCGGCCTTTCCTCCGCCCCCGCAACATTCCAGTGTATAATGCAGACAAACATGCAGACACCGAAGTCCACACAGACGCCAGTAATATCGGTCTCGGCGCGGTACTCGTGCAGTTCCAGGACGGTGCGGAAAGAGTCCTAGCGCACGCAAGTCGCACACTCTCCAAAGTAGAGGCCAATTACTCCACTACCGAGAGAGATGCCTCGCCGCAGTCTGGGCCATCAACAAGTTCACGCCATACCTTTATGGTAGGCCATTTAAGCTCGTCAGCGACCACCACTAGTGCTGGCTGGCAAACATAAAGGACCCATGAGGGCGCCTTGCTAGATGGAGCCCCCGGCTGTAGGAGTACGACAGGATGGTCGTCTACAAGTCCGGACGCATCCATGATGCTGCAGACTGCTTGTCCCGAGCACCTGTCGACTCACCAGGCGAAGATATAGGAGATGATGTATGGTTTCTTGGAGCCGTCATCACGCCCGAAATGACCCAACTTCAGCGAGCTGACCCAGAGCTGCTACTGATTATCCAGAATTTCGAAGGTCGTGAAGTTCGTATACTGCCCGCAGTTATCCGCGATATCGCCTCCTTCAGCCTCCAGAAAAGTTTGCTTTACAAACAGAATTTTGGAAACAAGAAGGAGGCGTTTTTACTCGTTGTGCCATCGGCAAAGTGTGCGGAACACTTGTATGCCTGTAACGACAAAGCTTTAGACGGCCATTTGAGTGTCAGCCGTACAGTATCCAGGATTCGTTAAAAGTGCTTCTGGCTGAACCTTTTGTAAACGGTCCAGCAGTGCGTCCAGAGCTGCCGTGACTGAGAAATTAAGGAAGACTCCACCTTTGACTCCAGTAGGTCTTCTTTAGCCCATAACATCGCCTAGAGTACCATTCCAACAAGTCGGTATGGACCTTTTTGGCCCATTTTCAATGTCAACAGAGGGAAATAGATGGATAGTGGTAGCGACAGACTACCTGACGCGCTATGCGGACACAGCATCTGTAGTGCGGGCAACTTTGGCTGAAGTTGCGGAATTTTGTGAACAGCGTCGCTTTACTGCATGGGGCTCCTCAGGTTGTAATGACAGACATAAGGACAGCCTTTTCAGTCAATCCTATGCAGTCTATTATGTGGTTAACTCAGACCACCCACAGGCGAGCGACAGCATACCACCCGCAGACCAACAGCTTGAATGTGCGAATAAACAACCATCGCCGACATGCTTTCCATGTATGTTGACGTCGAACACCAAACACAAGATGACGTTCTAGCGTACGTAACGTTCACCTACAACACGGCTGTCCAAGAAACTCCAGGACTCACTTCCTTCCAGTTGCTTTACGGTCGCACGGTCACCACTACACCAGATCCGATGATACACGTTGAAGAGGACGAATACAATGGTGACGCCGAGGACTTTGTACAGCAGGGGGAGGAAGATCGACAGCTGGTACGACAACGAATCGAAAATCAACAACGTGTCGACCCAAGCCAGTACAATCAGCGCCGACGTACTATGTTCTACAACCGCGGACGCGCGGAGTGGGTGTGGATGCCAGTACGCCAGCGGGGTTGATCCAAAAAACCGCTTCGCAGGTACTTCGGGCACTACAAGGTGGTGCGTCGCAGTAGTGACGTCAGCTATGAAGTCACTTCGGATAGTAGGGCGCACTCCTCAAGGCGCAAGTGAAGTACCGAGGTGTTGCACGTCGTACGAATAAAGCCGTATTACGCCGCTCATAACGCCACCCCCACACACACCCCAAAGACAATGTGGAAGCTGACCTCTTCGCTGACGACTCTATGTACTTGGATAGTGAAGCGCCACATCGTCAGTCTCCGGATCCGAAACCATCTTTGCCTCGTAATAAACCATAGCATCGGGACGATGCTCGCAGAAGAGGGGGGTAGTGTAACGGTGCCTAATATTACAGTAGCGACGCGGAGAATCCCGCTAGCATTAGGGCGAGAGTGAAGTATACGAAGAGAACAACGAAGGCCTCTTGCCGGTGCGTTTGCTCCAGCTATGTCGCCATTTTGACACTCCGTGGGCTTAGTAAATAAAATGGCCCCTAGTGTTATCCACACCCTACACTATCCCAAAGGACAAAAGTTCGACGAGGGCGAGAAAACGTAAGTGTTCTCCGTTCAGTTTAGAAACCTGTCTATGATAGATAATACCTCTCACTTGGTGCGGCACACCCGATGCGGATTCGTGAAACCGTCCCGATTGGCGGCTCATGTTGGAAGATTGGCACAGGAATACCACGTTGCGAATTCGATGACGGTGATTCAATGCACGGCCGACGATCAGCTAGTAGACACCGGTGGCACTGCAGCCGGGCTGGGCTTCCGGGCGTCCTCATGATGGCCTCGGGAGGTAACGTCTACCGCATAGCACAACTTCTGGGCATCCTTCAGAGGACTCGCTCATTTGATCCCACTTTGCTTCGTCACCGAAGATCGCATGCACCTCTTCTTCCCAATCTCCGGACAAATTTATGCTTCGACATTGTGGCGAGGATTTGCCAGGTATATACCCCCCCCCCCCTTGGGCGATTGTCGCCTTTGGGTCATCTTATGGCATTACTCCCCAACCAAGAAAGTTGCAAGGGTGAAACCACGCACTTTCAGAAAAGCAGTTGTAATGGCTGTCCATTAAAAAAAGCAGGCACAAAATTTCGCAAACCATCAACTGGCGGTGAGCTCTCAGCTGATTCGAAATATAATCGGGCCACAAAAAACACGCTAGAGAGTTTGTGAGACGCAAACACTTTCGTGAACCTTCGCGCACAAATGTGGCGTGACGCAGCGGGATATGATTCACATAATCTAGGCCGGTGTGAAGTAGCGGCTTTCCTACGTTGAGGTTTGCAAACTCGTAATTGAGCCCAAATGCGCTCGGACGTCCTTATATTTGTGGTATTTTTGTGCCTTGAGAAGCCGATCATTTCTGCGCGCCAACTGGCGTTCTGTATTACAACCAAAGTGGGCCGTGAGGCTTGAAACGGCGCCGCCGTTTCATTCGGCGTTGCAGCTCACCATTCGGCGTTGCCGCTCACCATTCGGCGAAAACTATTCGGCGTTGCCGCTCACGTCATTTCCTGTGCTACCGGTGGGCATCAATAAATCTATGTAGAACAGAATACTTCCTCGAATCCGTACCCGGTCTCGCGATATTGTTCATAAACTGAAATGACTGATTAAACGCATGGCGAAGATCTGGTGGCCACTAAGAAATATTTGTCTTGGCCACGACTGTGACTGGCTCTTCGGAGCGAATCTCGCGCAGCATCTGGACACTTGGTTTACACCTCAGGCACCTCCGCTTTAGGAAGCAAGGCAAATAAACCTTCCTCCTCTAGCATTTGTGGCTACTCTGTGCATCAACGGTCTTCGTGTTTGTCGTACCCCTTGTCAAGGTCGGCTTTTCTTCCTTCTTAAAGTGGCGCTCATGATTATGCGATTTGCTTGCCACTACGGATAGCTGCGGATTCCTCTGTGGACGGTTGGATGTAAGTCCAAAGAAGCTTCATTTTTTGCAACAGTGAAAAACGATGTGTTATTCCTTTGAGTAATTGCTACGCCGACATCTGAATGAATCAATGGGAGAATTGTTCATTTTCACTTATATGCATATCTCTCTCTCTTTCTCTCTCTCTCTCTCTCTCTCTATATATATATATATATATATATATATATATACATATATATATGTATATGTATTCTTTTTTTCGTATAAAGTGGCGGGCCAAGAAAAATAGCTGTACTAGACACCTTCACTAGCCCTTGGCCCCTTCAGGCAAAAGCAAAAACAAGGTGCACATCACTTCATACAAGTAAATAAGACACAAAATCAACAAAAGACAAAAAGGGGACGCATTTATTTATTTATTTGAAATGCTCACCAACAGCGCAATGGCCTTCTCGGGTGATGCATAGAATACAGACATATAAGGCGTACAAAAGACAGAATATGAAAAGGGAAGTAACAGTACAATTATATGGGTATATATAAACACAGAAGGAGAGTTATCAAAGAGACAGAGGCATTTTCTGAGCAACAACAGCACGGAGATTGTGTGTACACTAAACGACCAATACAAGCACAAGCGTGATGATTCTCTTCGCTCCGACACACAAGAACAGAGGGAGAAGTGCATGTGCGACCGCGCTATAGAACATGTGCAATCAAGATGGAAAATTTTTTAAAGAGCGTTTAAAAAGAACCATGTCCTTGCGAAAAATGTCAGTGGCAGAGAAACACAGACAGTTAAAGCCATGTTGGCATCGGTTAGCTGGTACCAAGCTCAGAATTTTGTCAACATGAAAGAAGCCAAGCGGCCGCAGTGGCCTGCTTGGCACTCGCAGGAGAACAGAGCTCACAAGGCAAGGGCAGTCAAACTTAGAATGAATGCACTTGAAAAGAAAAATCAGGTCACGCCTGGAACGCCTGATACATAGCTCATCAAGGTTCAGGAGCTTGAGAACCTCAACGTGCAGATAGTTGCTCACTGGTGAGTATCGATAAAATACGGTTCTGGTGAAGCGCTTCTGAATCCTTTCTATTCGAAGAGACGACGAAGGACATTAAACAATTCCAGATTGCGCTTGCAAAGTCTAGCTTCGGCAAAATTAGGGCGCGATAAAGGGATGCGAAGCATAATGGGTTCGTGAATTCACTGGTGGCTCGGGAAATTATGCCAAGTGTTCGGAGACAGGAGTTCGTCAGATGGTTCACGTGCGAGTTGAAGAGTAGTTTTGCGTCCATCAATACACCCAAATCGCGCGCTACAGTGGCGCGTTTTATGGCAAAACCGAGCAAAGAGTACGGGAAAGTGAGCGGGGCAGTTTTACGAGTGTAAGATATCACAATGGTTTTGGAGAGATTAATCTTTAAGTAGTTGCTGTTGCACCATGCCGAAACTGCATTGATGTCATTTTGCAGCAGGACGCGATCATCCGGTGAGGAAACCGCGCGATACAGCTTCATATCATCGGCATACTGAGAGAGCGAACAGTGTCTAATGACAGAGTGGATGTCATTAACAAAAATGTTGAAGAGGAGAGGGCCCAGTGTAGACCCTTGAGGTACCCCTGATATCATGACGAAAGGCCGGGAGGTGACGCCTTCATAACAGACGCAATTAGACCTGCCTTTTACGTAACTGCCGAACCATGGACAGAACTCTCTGGATAAGCCGTATGCGGACAATTTGCGAAGCAGTAGCTCGTGATTAACAGCATCGAAGGCCTTGCTGCAGTCGAAATATACGGTATCTATCTGTTGACGAGAGAGCACTGGGGGGCCGATGTCGTTTAGGAAACATGCGAGATTTGATTCTACTGACCTACCGGGTATAAAGCCGTGTTGGTTGGGATGAATTAATGAACGCATTGCTGCTAGAAGGTAACCATGCATGACTTTTTCGAAGACTTTAGAAAAGAAAGGCAATAGAGAGATAGGCCTGTAGTTTCCAGGGACAGTGGCTCTGCCAGACTTGTGAAAAGGGAAGATAGCGCCTAATTTCCAGTCTGACGGAAAATGTTGCTCTAGAAGTGACATGCGTATGATGTGGCAGAGCAGAGGTGCAAAGACGACGCAACAGCCTTTCACAATGAAGCATGGAATGCTGTCGCAGCCCGCCGACTTTTTTGAGGGGAGTTTGCGGATAGCGCGCACGACATCACTCTCAGTAATGTTCGGGATTTGCAATAGTGGCCCATAGAGACTGGAAGCGCAGTTCGTTGCCGCTGTCGGACGACGTCGAGTACGTTGACGTGCAGGGAGTTCGCATACGCCTTCCGGGTCAGACACAAACTTGTCGCCATCTTGAGTGGTTATGCTATCGCGTGCATGACGTGTACGGAACTTATACCGCCAGAACTCACGAGGGGAGTGGGTTAGAGAAGTTTCGGTGTAGTCACTAAAGTTCTTTTTGTCCTGGGCAAGTAACTTCTTCGCTAAGGACCGCCATTCCTTGAAGTTTGCCAGAGAAGACCGGTCATTGTGAGCCTTAAACAAGCGGTGGAAATGGCGTTTTTTTCGAAGCGCGTCACGCAGCTCGTGACTGAACCAGAAGGGAAACTTACTGGAGCGATTTCGCTGCTTTGGGATGTGTTGGTCCATAGCGTTTCGCACAATTTTGGTTAGCTCACGGACGGCTGCATCAACACAGAGCGCGTTCTACACAGAGGACCAATCAGCATTGTCAAGAGATTGGTAAAGAGACGTGTAATCGCCTCGAGCAAAGTCGTGCTTTGGAATGGTCCCACTCCTGTCGCGTGCCACGGATACGTGAGGTGTAACTGCAAAAGGAGGGTGCCACGCATCAACGGCAACAACAGGATCCGGGAAATTTTCAACAACGACTGAGGTGAAGCTGCTAAATACAGTGTCTAGAACATTTCTAGGATGGTTTTGCTGCAAAAAAGCTGGCTGGATGTCATTGAAAGAAAAGAAATTAAACAAATGCACAGCTTTCGAATTCCCACCGACATTTTCTGCAGGGTCCTACCAAGAACCGGGGGCATTAAAGTCGCCAAAGAGAAGAATATTATATTTTTCTGGTTCTAGCTTTTCAGATAAACGCTGTAGAGCTGATGCGAAAAAAGAATTTTCCAGAGCCGGTTGTAAATAGTACACGCCAAGGAGAGCATTTTTTGCACCTTTCGCTTTTACCTCAACCCAAATGCATTCACTGTACAGCTCAAGGTCCGGCCGTCTAAACGCGCAGAAACATTTTTCCAGAGCAATGAGGACTCCTCCGCCATATTTTTGCCCTGTTGTTGCGTAATCTCCCTCATTACAAAAAAACTGTGAATTCAACAGTAAAGTAATCGGCAGAAACAATGTGTTGCGGTAACCAGGTCTCAGTGATACAGTACGCATCATAATTACTCAAGGCAACGTTGTCGTAAAAGGGCTTAGATTTTGTGCGTAACCCGCGATCATTTTGGTAGTACACTGTGAAACTCATTGCTGCACAACCAAACAAAAAATCCTATTGAGTCTGTATTCAACTTCTCAGCAAACATAGAATATCTTGTACATTGGAATACATGGTATCCACTTTACGTTTACACAACTGGCTTAGCAATGAGGGTAGATTAAAAAAACAACATCAGTGAGCCATTGTTTGTTCTGGGGCACACTAAAATCTATTTGTGAGGTAGTCGTGTAGGACAAAGTAGATTACGCTAGGTAGGGTTTGCTAATCGAAGAAAACTGTTTTGCTGGTGGGAACGGGAAGCTTTTCTACAGACACAGAATAAACGCATCTGCAGCTTCTGTCACTTTGACCGTTGAGAGTACTGGGCCGTCAACGAGCAGTGTCCTTTTTTTAAGCTTACCTTCCACTTATAGGTGTTGTCCCGCTGAATTGATGTATCAATGTTCGTCCCTCGGCAAAACATTCTCCTGAGAATACACGCTCCTCAGTAAGAGGTTCTTTTCTGTTCGAGACCATTCCTAAAGCCTCCATGAAATGCATGCGCCAGAAGGTGTAATGTTGTGAAGTGAGGGTTAATTCCAGAGTAGCCTATGTCCTTTACTTCGGTATGTCATGCTGCTGCGCCAACACACGGAGCTGGTTGAACGACACACCTATTTTCCAAGTCATCTACAACTCTCAACAGCGTCCTTAGCATGGTTACCTCCTTTTCTGAGTTTCTCTTCCGTCTTCATACTTTGTTTCACGCTTTCGTATTTGTGCCTCACGCTCTGCTTTATAATTAGCACACTCACCCTCCACCCATATCCGCAGTTCTCCCTTCAAAACCTGGTTCAATTTCTTCGGCAGCAATATTTTTCCAATTCCTGCGTCCCCATGTTAAACTCCTAAACTTCCGAATTTTTTCTTTGGCTTCAGTGTCAGATTTTATTTATTTATTCAAGATACCCCCATCGCCCAAGGTGCGTTACTGAGGGGAGTGGTAGATGAGCAGTACAACACAAACGAAAATAACAAGCATAACTTGGCAACGCATAAGTAAAAAAAGACGAGACAAAACATAAAATGAGATAGTAATACAGCCGACAACCTGGAAGCGTGTTCATACACTAACGAAAACACATACACAAAACAAATATGATATGAAAATGCAAGTGTAAATGATACAGAGAACACATGACCAACGAAAAAGATGCAAGATAAACTAATGTAAGGAAATAGATCGCACATTGTACAAAGATATATTGGAAACTTCTCCAGAAAGAAAAGAAATACGTTCCTCAGCTGGCAGAATACCGATCATTCAAACATCTTTTGCATTAATTAATATCTTTTATAAGCGCTATTGAGATTGGTAGGTGTTTCCACTCTGATGCTGTGTTGGGAATAAATGAATGGGATTGTGCAGCTGTGCGACAACGCGGAATAATAACCTTGCATGAATGATCAACTCGTCATGAAGTTGGAATGCTTAGTCGTGTAGTTTGTAGGTCTGTGGGCTGGTGATATATTTTCAAGAATAGGCAGTGACGTGCAAAGACTACTTTTCGGCGCAAAGCAAGATGAGGTAGTGATAAGTCATTTTTTTACGGCGGTAAACCTGCAGAGACGGTTTTAACTGCGAGAATTAAAACGAGCTGCACGGTTTTTGAACAGCGTGAAGTGATTCTGCTCGTAATCTGGTTTGTGGGTCGTTAGTCGGTGCAGTATACTCATGTTTGGAGCTTACGAAGGAATTGTAAAGAAGAAGCTTCACGGGCAGTGTAGCTGCGTTGAAATTTTGTTTCAGGTACCCTAACATGCGTTTAGCATTCGATATATTATAAGTTACATGTTTGTTCCAGGTAAGATTAGACGTTACGAGCACACCAACATAATTATAGGAGGTAACGACCGGTGGTGTAGTAGTGTGAATAATAAAAGCGGGAGCAACTGAAGCAGCTCAACGTGACAATCGCATAACTGCATTTGGTTGAGTTAACACTAATGTTCCATTTCGTGCACCAAGCCAAGATGTGGTCAAGATCAGCCTGTAGTAAAGACGTGTGATTAGTAGTGACTTCTCGGTAAATTACGCAGTCAGCAGCCAAAAGTTTGATTGTTGACGTAATGCCATTAGATAAATCATTATTATAAACCAGGAGCAGAAGAGGGCCTGATACCAATCCTTGTAGTACTCCTGACGTAACAGATATAGAACAAGAATAGTGATCTTTAGCAAAGACATACTGGGAGCGATTAGCAAGAAAGTATTCTATCTATGTCAGTATGTTAGGGTCAATTTACAAGGCTTTTAGCTTGGTTAGAAGCAAGTTATGCGGCACTTCATCAAAAGCTGTGCCAAAGTCCTAATAAATGCAAGACTTTGGAACCTTTGTGTACAATGGATAATAAGTGATCAGTAAATATTAATAGCTGTGTTTCTCAAGAAAAGAATCTTCTAAAATTATGTTGTGCTGTCGTGAAATAGAGCATGATTTCAAGAAGTGTGTTAAGTGCGAAACTATGATTTGCTTCATGCACTTGCAAGGAATACTGGTTAGAGATATTGGTCGACAATTATTGGGCACATGCTTATCGCCACCTTTGTGAAGTTGAACCACCTTAAGTATCAACCAGTCCTCAGGCAGAATCCTAGTCTCTAGAGCTTGTTAGAATAGTTTGCACAAAATGATAGCGAAGTAAATTTTAGTATTTTTGTATTTTACGCGTAATATCATCCGGTCCAGCACAAGAACAAATTTTGGGGCGATCAATTATTCTAACCATGCCATCAAAGCCATACGTTATTGTCTCCACTGGACGCATTTTTCCATAAGTATATTCTGGTAAGCATTCGTTACTAATGGGAGGAAACGCGTGCCTGAATGCTTAGTTAGGCAAGTCTGCGCATTCACTGGGCATGGCAGGAGTTGATCTAGAGTCATGTAAAGATACTGTCGACTTGTCTACCTTTTTTAATATGCTCGACTTTTTTGGTAATTCTTAGCATCGACGTCAAATTGATGGTATGAAACTTCTTCTTAGCTTCTTTAGGAGTTTGTTTACTGGTTCTGGTGTGCTCGCGGAGCCTTGACCAAGCTTCAGGCTTTCCGGATTATTGTGCTCTTACAAACAACTCGCGCCTCTTGTTTGAGAGTCTTTTTAGCCCCTGGTGATATCGCTAAAAATGATTTGTGGTGATGGTTTATCGGGGAATGTGTGTCTCAAACTATGGAGCTTACGTTGCGAACAGACCAGTTCTGTTCGACAGAACGTTTATTAAAATAAGCTATGTACGGGTCAATCAATTTCTCAAGGACATGGTTAATGGCAAAAAAGTTGGCTTCTGCATAACTACGAATTCTTTTTCTTGAATTAGGTGACGCACGAGCAGGAAAGCATAATGTATTGCTGAGTAAACAATGGTCGCTAATTCCGGGTAAGTAGGTGATACTTGAAAGAAGGCTTGGTGATCTGGTGAGCCTTAAATCTTTTATGCTGGACGCAGATTGTTGTTACCTGAGTTGCTTCGCTTATATACTGTGTTATGAAACATAAAAAAATGACAAAAATCGCATAACTCACTTGGCCTATCATTTATGGCATAAGAAGGGTTCGGCCAGTTGATTTCAGAAAAAATTAAAATCTCCATTAAGAGAAACTGGAAGATTAGGAAACGTATTATGCGCTGTAGTAAGAGCATCCCCCCAGTCAGTGCAAAAACCACTATGACGCGTGGCTGCTCTGTAGCAGACGCCGAACATCTACACCTGTAATTCAATTGTGATATGTACACATATTAACTCGAGGGTGTCTAACCTAAATAACTGATAGTTGTCCGAGGCAGCTACCAAGATACTACCACCATGGCATCCAGCACACTCACATCTAAACACTGATAAGCACTTTTGAGAGTAAAAAAATCTAGTTGTCCCGTACGGGATCGTTTAACCATGTCTCCGCAAAAATTACAATATCTGCGGATGTTGTATCGATTGCGCATAACAAGCCATCCAGATTGTGAACAACACTTAAGTATATTGGTGAAGAAGACGGGTATACCAGTATTCGGCGTGTGCGCATGTCGGCGAGAGGTCGCTGCGGACGTGACAAAGGAAGGCTCGGTTCATTGGTTATAACGTTCGTTGTCCTCGCGATAACCCAAAACTGCCCTTCACTTCCGAGCGTAATCCCACCGATACAACTTTTCATTAATATTGATCCTATCGTTAAGCAGCCTTACTTTTCCATCCGCTTTTCTTGCCTCGGCTGCGCTATCCTAGAAATTCTTTTTTGCCTGGTTACAACACAGCTCGTTATCTAGCATTTTGCTTCCTGCCCATCCCGTGTATGCGATCAGTAGACAATACTCGAACACCAAGCACGTTTTTTTAATTTCCCTTAGATTGCACTTTGTGTTTGATCATCAGCCGTTTCCCCAGGCTTCAATTTTAAACAATAGTACGTTGTACGTCGGCTGTGATCCTCTAAACTAGCCAACTTGGTTTCCAAGATCTGGATATTTTTTTCTAGGCTAGACACTTTTTGATATGGCTCCTACTGCTGGATGCAAGCGCCTCGACAGTTTTCAGTTTTACTTCAATTTCGCCAAGCATTTTGTGAATATCTTTCATGACGGTTGAGAAGATACTCATACATTTTTTTCTATTTCCAGGCCCGGGTAGGTTCAACATCCCCACATATCATCAGGAAGGACAATACAAAAGCTTGGACGAAGGAACAAATCGCATGTGGGCACGTCAGTTGAATAAAGAACAGATTGCTCGTTTTAGTTCATGTAGTATAGTTATTAACCTACACGAGTAACAGAAATTGTAAAGTGTGTTAAAAGTGTCATGTTGATAAAGAGACTCATGTTTGGCTTTCGGCTGTCCCTAGCTTCACAGTGTTTATGTATAAGCTGCTCCGTTAATCCCCAAATATAGCCTTTTCTCTCTTTCGATGGTACAGAACAGGTCCTGTCACGAAAACCATTTCCTATATTATCTGTGGCTTGTCACTGTAATTCGATTTGAAAAAATAAGACAGCCGCTTGTAAGGTACGCATACGACCTAGATAACCTATTGGATACACGCGACAATTTAACAATGTGTACTCTACAGAGACACATATATAAGGCGATAATAAACTATATCCTAAGAACACAATATACGGCGAGGTTAACCAAAAAAAATTTAGGGAAGCTTGCACTTATCCGCAAGAGTTGAATGATGAAGCTGTTGTAGGTGAGTATTGCGGGCACATAGTTATTATTTAGCATTATTGTTTATTTGCATAGTGGTGGTGCTAGTACTCGTCGTCATATGCATAAAAGATGTCGTCGCCCTCCTTCGCGGTGAGTGGTGCATACGAAGTCATCCTCAGCCTTCTGCACTTCCACCAGCCCTTCGTAATCGACTTAAGGCAGCGGTCGAGGGCCCTGCACGTCGTCTCGGGAAGAAATGGCACACTCTTAGCCATGTCTCTAGGGATCTATAATGGCTGCTAGAGAATGTGGCGGCCGCAGCGACCTCTCCAGAGCTGGTTGTCTTTTTGACGCTGCCGAGCGTGAGGGCTCTTCTGTGGAATCGACCATAAGCGCGCGGCGACACGAGGACGAACGAAGAAGGTGCGAAAGTTATCACATATATTTCTCGTTCCGAGCAAGTGCTGCCCCGATTACGGCAAACGCTGGAGTTTTTTTTCCTGAAACCACTGCGCAAGCCGGGAAGCGTGAATGCGTTTCCTAGTCCTTACAGCCGGCCATCATCTGAGCGTGCTATGGAGGTTTTATCACAGCATAAACGTACCTAAAGCATGCAAAACCACCCGAACTGGCACCTCATGCCCGAAGTTTCGTTTTGGAACGTGAAACACCAATTTGAACCTTGAAAATTAAAAAAAAAGACCATAGCCGTCTTATGAAAAGGTTGTTTACCGATTGCAACACGCTTGGCTTTCTGTAGGGTGTTGAAACTGTGTGAAATAGGTGTTCAGTTGCAAAAAAAAAGGAACAGCGTTTCTGGGGCTCGACCTTGTTTCTTCCGGTGTTGCTAAGTTTTGTTATAGTGGCTAAGCTTGCAATGTTCTTTCTAAGCTAGGATGACCGCTGAGGGGTGAGGCCAAGTTTAACCACATTTTACAAGGCTGTTGCAACAGACCTCCAAAGCGACAAGATACCTCCGAAGTAAGATGTCTTTTCACCTTTTTTCTTAGTTGGTGTCTTTTCTTACACCCTTTGTCTTTAAGTCCTTGTTCTTAGTTGCGAACACCCCCACTTCTAGCTTTACACCCTTCTAGAAAAAAGGGTGTTGAAAATATAACACCCTTTTTGAAGGGTCTTGAGGTGGCAGTGAAGTTTTGTTTGGTATTTAATAAAACTCCATAAGTTATGAAACACAAAAACTAGCTCGTAATTAAAAACAATTTGCAAATCCGCGTGTCGATGTGTATATTCCGATAGTAAAATCCATACTTCCAAAATTAGCGCTAAATATCTGTTTTTTACGACGAGCCCACCGACTCGATCAGGGGGCTTTTCTCTTCCAGATATAAAAGCAAGAACAGCAAGTGTACTACTAAGTAAGTACGTTCCCTGTACGGCTTGCAACCCGTTGGTTTTCTTGTTGAATTCATTTGTGTTCCAAGTGTAACTTGTGCGCATTGACTGTTTGTATTGAATGCTGCACGCTCCGCCGATTCACAGTGCCACTGGGCATGCCATCACGTTAAAAAAAGTTTGAGGCTCAACACCCTTTTTTTAGGGTGTTGAGCATCCTCAACTCCCTTTAGAAAGGATGTTGATCCGTACACCTTTTTTTTGCCAAAACACCTTTCAAGGGTCTTAGCCATGGGAAAAAATTTTTACACCCTTTTCGACCAAAAAGGGTGTAAGAAAGTATAGTGTGCATTCGTTGCGGATGCGTTGAATAGCTCCGGTTGTCGGCTTGGGTTAGTGTATCGGCATGGGATGGGAACACCACGTTCGATACTGGCGATCCAATTCGCGGTCGACGACCAGCTACTTCAGACGGCTGGCACAAAGCAGTGACAGCCGTGTCACTGCAGTGTCAAAGCAGTGTAAAAGCAGTGAAATCGGTACCATTGATTGAATGTAGTCTTTACCGCGCCGACGCAACGCAGGTGATGAGTCCCGCTGTAGCGGAGGGCTCTGGATTATTTTTGACCGCCTGGGGATCTTTAACGTGCGCCGAAATCGCGTACACACGGTAGTTTATGCTTTTGGGATCCATCATAAAAGCGGCCGCCGTGGCCGGGAATCGAACCCACTACCTCGTTCTTAGCAGCGCCACGTCCTAGCCACTGAGGACACCGTGACCAAGATTCGAATGAAGTTTAAACATGTCTTGAAAGGCGCATTGAGCATAATAAAAGAAGGAGCGCAATCGTTACGTTTGGTGCTCAAGATCATGTGCCAAGTCAAACTATGTTATGTTCAGCAGAAAGTTCTCACTTACGTTGCAAAGTTGGGCCTCACTCTCTACTCTTTCCGCCGTGTTTTCGGTCACAGCATTTAACCGCACGTACGTCTCCCATTCTCCAATGTGGGTCATTAAGCAGGAATCCTATTGGACGGTTTTTTTTTGCCCTTCCAGCGAAGGAAAACCGTCGCATGCTTAGCGTCGGCGGTTTGTGGCGGCTACTTTGGTTAATGAGCGCTTGCTGTAACACGCGTACACGCTATCGTCAATTAGCCTATATTTACGTTCCTTACTATTCACCACAATTCTGGTTAGGGCGCGCTCACATTAGGAAGACACGGCTATAACACGACGGTGACACCGACTTCGAGTTTGCAGACCGCGTTGACACAAGACGTCGGCGACGATACGAACACGTCGGCCTATCCAAAGTTCTTGTATTAGGACGAACTCGGCGACCCAAGAGGCAGCTAAACTACCAGGCGGACGGGTTGCGCACAATCGATTGACAAGCGAAAACTACGCCCAGATAACCCGTGCCGTAATAAATACTACGCGCTTTTGTAAGTCCATATTATTTAATAAACTACCATAGAACTCAACCGTAGTGCTAATGGAAGGTTTATTTTGGCTTACGACACTTCAGCCATGCGCTATGGCTACTAATTCCTCTCCCCGGAGCTGCAAACTCCATCCGCGCATGCGACCCGCTAGATATGGCTTATGGAAGGTTATATAGGTCATAAAAAACCAATATCGGTCATATTTTTAGAGTAAAGCCTGAAGTCAAAGCACTGCGAGCACTGTTCTTGCAGTTCAAAATCGCAGTCACATCCGGGCGCACATCTGCTGTAGCTTTTTTTGGCCGTAACAGCGCATTTGCTGGTTGTCAGCTATAGTCCGGGCTTTCGGGAACCTTACTGCGCCAACGTTATTCCTGAAACGTTCAGTTTATCATCCACGAAGGAGTATGCGTGTACATGCCGTATAAACGTATTCCCACAATCTTACGTGCTGTGGGGACGTAGGTAGTTGTTTCAAGCGCCACACGCAATCAATAACTGTTGCTGGTGGACATCCTGCCCTGTTAAATTGATTTTAGGCGGTTTCACGGGCACGGCGCGCATGGTTTGAGAACGCTAGAGTTCCTGTATATGCTCCCTACGGGAGCAGAGTTGCGCATAGGTCCGCCATCTTGACCGCCGAGCATCCAAAGCAGCGTGGGAAAGCCAACCGTCGGGCTTGAAGGAGTCGTGCGCAGGGGAGCGTGAGCGCGCCCCGACGTCGCTGCTTTTTTTTGTAACGCGCGCTTTGCTTTATTATTAGGGGTGTGCGAATAACCGAATACGAATAGAATAGCAGCTCTGCAAAAACTTCGTTTCGCGAATCGAACATTTACTATTCGACTTTTCTAATAGTAGAATAGATTTTTCATAAGAGCCCCGCGGCTCTCCAAAAGCGTGCCTCATCATGGCCCGTGATTGCAGTTCTCCCGTGTTTACGCATCATATTATTCATGCTCGCAACGTGCTCGCTTCGGAGTTACACGGCGCTGTGTAGTCTCTCCAACCCCATTTATCGTGCTCACTCAGGATTCTTAAGCACTGACTGATAGTGGTTCGGCGGCTGGACTGCTGCGAATGGGAGTTGAAAAGCGTGATTTCCGGGTTATAGAAAAAGTCATGGGTCCCAAACATGTGCAGCAGCTTCATTCTTCGAAAGAAATATGTGGAAAACCGAGACCCGTGAAAAAAAAAGAAATTGATATTCGATTCGATAATCGGCATCTGTTATTTGTTCGATTCGAAATGTACTATTAGGTATTCGCACAACCCTGTTTATTATAACTGACGTCTGACTGCGGAACTGATGTACAAAACTACGCCGTTCATCGCACAGGTGAGCTGCTGAGCTAACCAGCAGGTTAGCTCAGCAGCGAGTAGTTACTACATGTACTGTTCCCAATATGCTGAGTGCTTCACGTCGCATATGCGCAGCAAAACGCAGTCGCACGCGTAGCTGCTTTGAAATGAATATTGGTATTTCCCGTCTGAAGCATACGACCTGCAAACCGAGTGAACATCAATTTACAGTTCCCGGACATTGCCAAGAAGTTTTAAATCATGGTTGTAACCGGATTACTCCACAAATAATTTTTTTATCAGCTACGGATATAAAAAATTGCGTTACGGCCAGTGGCTGCTGAGCTTAAACTTCTGGATTGAGCGAGCAATATATCTACTTGCCACGGAATAGGGGTGTGGATAATTAGCAGAACCAGACGAAAATAGTGGCCAATAGTTTTCAATACATGCTCCTTGTGGCAGAATGGTACTGCAGGAACATATACACGTAGTAACATAACAGCAATAAACATTAAACCTGTAACTCTCATAATGCACAGAAGAGGGCTTTAATTGACCATTCAATATTTTTCTTACCTTCATTTAAAAGTGAAATCACTAATTATAATTTCTACGTTTCACAGACAATGCAGCTCATGGAAAGAAGCATACTTTGGCTCATATGCCCAGGATGTTTACAGGAATTGAGGGTGTCCAGCCATGCAGCAGAAAAGACAAGCAGTTCCTAGAGTTATAACTTTTATTATCCACTCATTCAGCACACAATCACTGAGGCATTTAAAACGATGAGCAACACAAATTTCTTGTAAAAATGCTGCTGAAAAAGCCCATGACCTCAAAATTAGAGTAATATGTACAGCCTCCCAAAATGGCTTTTTAACAGCCAAACACAGACAATAGTTACGTCAGCTATTACACTTTTTGAGCCACACTTTCGGCTTAGTACATTGATTGATTGATTGATTGTAGGATTTAACGCGCCGACTCAACGCAGGCGATGAGGCGCGCCGTAGTGGAGGGCTCCGGATTAATTTTGACCACCTGGGGATCTTTAACGTGCGCCCAAATCTCGTACACACGTGCGTTTTTGCTTTTCGCCTCCATCAGAAAATCGGCCGCCGCGGCCGGGAATCGAACCCGCGACCTCGTGCTCAGCAGCGCAACGCCTTAGCCACTGAGCCACCGCGGCGGGTTCGGCTTAGTACAGGCGTTCATCCTGTTTTGCCATCTTTGCCTACTATCTTCAGTTGCGTAAACATGTCGATAAAAGCACAGAAAAGCAGTCACGGTTGGAGAGAAAAAACAATGCACAATGAATGCCAAAACACAATCACATTAATGGACACTTTGACTGAGAATACGCATCCCGACACTTTTCGAGCCACACTTCCCAGACTGCTGCAACTTCAACAAGAGCTGCGCATTTTTTTGCTTCAGTGCAAACCGCATTCGGCAAAGAAAAAAGTGCTTCGCAGCTTTCTCAGCAACATTATGGCACATAGGGAAGTCAGCATACCCGTCAGCTTTTTTTTCAAGCAATTTCTGCAGGCTTTCAATGCTGCACTTGGATTCCAGCAGACCAGTCTCATTAGCCCGAAACAAACTTTCACACAGTCTGAGGAGCTTTACCAGTTCATGTGAAGGCACCTTCAGTGGATTTCGCCCATGCTGGACGTAGCACTTGAGAGCTATCAACTCTGGAACCTCCCTGTTGTTATCAACAAGGCTAGACGTACAGGTGCGACACAGTTTGTGCTTATGTATAAGTGCATAAGCGATGTAACCAGCAAAGTATTGTAAACTGTCTTCTTCTTCCTCGCACAACTCAAAAAGGTCGTCATCCAGTGGCTCAGTCACATCTCCTTCACAATCTTTTGCCAGGTCCTTCTTTTCAGCCAAGAAAAACAAAAGGTTCTGGGAATCATCGACTGCGTATGAACCATGCCTACTTGGTTGAGAAAACTGTGCCAGGACAATTATCCTGAAAGTAGACTTAAATTCCCTGGCACGTGGTACAGGCGTCTTGAACCGAACCGTGCTGAAGAGGTTCTCGAGAGCGTCCTGGCTTAGTCTACTTAGCATGAGAAACCTAAATCCAAGGTCAGTAATGTAATACTGCCTTAAAGACAGTGCTGACAATGTTGAAATCAGCGCCCCCGTCTGTACAGGCTTCCATCCTGTTTTGCCATCTTTGCCTACTATCTTCAGTTGCGTAAACATGTCGACAAATTTTTTCAGAAACTGTTCAGCTTCACCAGCTTTCTGAGGGCAAAGGTTGCTCAATGCTGTTTTTGGCGACCGAGACGTCATAATGGTGAACCACCGGAACACCTCATCGAAAAAAAATGCTGTGGTGAGAGCTTCCTTCTCGAGCTTCCCCTTGTTAACTAGATACCGCAAAGCTGAAGCTGTGCTGTGGTGAAGAAGGCTGTGTGCAGAGGCAACATTCATTTTCTCATAGTGGTTGGGGTCGAGGTCACTGGGCTTCACATGTGACAGCAGCTTCAACTTGTGGGTTTTGTCCAGTTCGCAGGCTTTCACAACATACTTCAGGTGTACCTGCGAAAACAAAATATGTGGAGTTTTGAAGTGTTGACACAATTTTTGCTCTCACTGATGACATTCAAACAATATTTGGTGCCACGGCATCGGTTTCTTGATGACTTCAACTTGGCGACATTATTTACCTGCAATTTGCAAAGATCTGACATCTTTAGTAAGCATGATACACAAGCACTTGAAGCATAAGTACAGAACATAAACTTCTTTGTAGATGTCTTCTGAAACAATGCACACTATTCTTGTTATATGAACGATGTTAAGACCTAAGTGTCGCAAACTGCAACATCAGTGTGCAGTAAGCATTTTGGACCTACCTTTTCGGTGGGCAGGTTGTGCTTGGCCACTGTGGCAGCATCCAAAATTATTTCTTGGCCTCGAACAAGGTGCCCTCTTAGGTTCTTGAGTAGATGAGGTGCATCAGCAAGAAAATGCAGCTTCCTTTCACTGTCACACGGATGAGGGCAAGATGTACTTGGTTTCCCATACTTTGTAGCGTGGACTCCGCAGATACGCCAGATTGCCGTGTTTCCTGGGCCCATGTCAGTCACGACTGCACTAACTGTAATCCCAACAGCTTCTGCTTTCCGAATCACGTCAAAAAGGCACTGTTTTACTTCTTCTGCTGAGAATGAAGAAGCTGTTAAAAAAAAGAACATAGAAGACAAGGGTTACCACCGAGTTATTTCGATTTACGTTAACAGAGGTAGCATACACATGTCGCACTATTCTGACTTTTGTTTCATCGCTGCCAGAATGCAGACGTAGCATGGGGAAGCAAAAGTTGGAATAGTGTGTGTGGCACTGAACATGACTCATGTGAGTAGAGAGGTGCACTATAGCCATGCAAAACTCGAATTATTTGAAGGCTGTGCATGCTTTTTAACTAGGAGCGCATAGTGGAGGGTTCTGGATTAATTTTGACCACCTCGGGACCTTTGACATGAGCCAAAATCTCAACACCCAGTCGTCTACCGCCGCAGCCACGACTGAACCCACATCTTTGGACTCAAGAGCACACCTTAGCCACTCAACCACATCAGAGGGTGCTTGATTCAGAATAAACAATATGCATAAGAGGTTCAATTCTATAAACATTAAGCACACTAAACCAAACGTCGCGTCACTTACAAGTGAAGTGGTAGGCAACCGCTTGTTTCCAACGGCTTGTCACACCTGCCAGCATGAACACCAAGGCATGGGTGGCGAGCTCGTCTTTAGAAGTTGGATTCGATGACTGGATTGTTGGACGTCCTGGAATGTTCAACCACGCAAAAGACATGCAAAAGTAAACCCAGATTGGCTCCAGACAATAAAAAAATTAAATGCTTCTTGTATAGCTTGCTTTTTAGGTACGCGATCAAAAACGAGGACACAGGTTTAAAAAAGAACTCCAAAGATACTCGCTCAATGAGTAAACGCTGAGTACTGAAGGTAGACTTATGCTATGAGGCATGCTGTAGTGGCTAGTTGCTGTATAATTTAAACCATCTAGAGAGGGCTGCAGCCAGAAATTGTTTTCGGAGGGGGTGATGGTAAGAGTTTTGTCAAAAAGAACACTAAGACTCGCGTATGCGGTGCCTGGAGAAATTTCAAAGGGGGTTCAAACCATGAAACCCCCTCAGGCTATGTCCTTGCTTATAGGGATCTAACAAGTGCACAACTGTTGGCACACAGTATTTTTGTTTTTAGCTGGCATAAAAAACCGCCACCATAGCTGGGATGAAATTAGAGTATGCCCTAGCCACTGAACCATAGTGGCAAGTATGACAGAAGTGGGCTTTGGGCTGCAATGGGAGAAGCATTACGGAATTACAGAACATCATTGCAATTCGTGTTCAACTGGAACTATCCTGAAAAAACGTATGGTGCTGGACTGCTCAAACAATTACTGGAAAGTGTTTTCTGAAGGTGTAATCCATAACTAAAAGCCAGTTTCAACCCCACTAACATAAAGCTACCGCTGCTAAGCCATACCAGCAGCCTCACAAAGTCACCGTGAAGCTTACAACTCTATGTATTACTGCTAGAATAAAACGCTGGATCTTCCAAGCTTTTTATCGCGTTGGGTTGAAGATAGTTAGTAATCATGATAAGGCGCTTGAAGGTATTATCATGGATATCCCAAGTTTCATTACGCTGTTAACTGAGAAGTATGCTAACCTCCAAATTACAATCATGTTCTGTTTCATGCACTAGTTTGGGGTATGCACCCGTCAACCGGTTAGAAAATATAGGCGATCCAGAAAACCATGGGTTACGCGTGAATTGTGCAAAAGAATTAACGCAAGAAATAAGCTTTTCGATACGTTCATCCGCGATAAAGATGCCCAAATATTTTCAAAAATACAAGCGTTTAAGGAACCGGCTCAATTCGGACCTCCAAAAAGCGAAGCAGCAGTATTACAAATTGAAGTTCTCGTCTATCTCTACAGAACCCAAAATAGTTTGGAATTTAGAAAGGACTATTGTGGGCAACCCTTCTCCTTCAATACCAGATACACTCAAGTTAGATGGCAGAGAATACAGCAACGAATTTCTCGCTCAAAATTTTAAGAACATTTTGTTATGTCATGTGTATCGGAACCAGTGCATGACACAAGCATTGATACGGATCGCACTAAATTATCCGTTTCCAATAACACTATTTTTCTCGCACCATGCACGGAAGTCGAAATAAATTCCTTTCTGCAATCCTTATCTAATAACACTTCAGCTGGTTACGACGACTTAAGGCTCAGCCTATTAAATCTGTTGCAGATATTTTGTGCATGCCTTTGCTTCATATTTGTAATCGTGCTTTCAGTACTGCCACTTTTCCGAATGCAATGAAAATTGCCTGAGTAGCCTTATTGCATAAAGGCGGTGCAACGGACAACATCAATAACTATAGACCAATTTCAGTCCTGCCAATTTTCTCGAAGGTACTAGAATACTTGATAAAGGACCCGCCGCGGTGGCTCAGTGGCTAAGGCGTTGCGCTGCTGAGCACGAGGTCGCGGGTTCGATTCTCGGCCGCGGCCGCTTTTCTAATGGAGGCGAAAAGCAAAAACGCCCGTGTGTTCGAGAAATATTATTGGACTTTTTCTAGATTTCAGAAAGGCATTTGACTCCATTAAGCACGACATACTGTTTGATAAACTTCCTTTCTATGGGATCAGAGGTGTCGCCTTTAATTTGATCCGTAGTTAATTATCCGAACGTATGTACGGGGTTGATGGCCGCCGTCAGGCAGAGTTCATCTGCCTTTTCCTCTCCACCAGAGACATGGTTTGTCTAAATAAAAATGAAATGAAATGAAATCGTGTTCAGTGTTGTGGACTCTGGCTTTGCTGTCCTAATGCATTCATACAATGGGCTGGCACCAATTTATTTGTTTAGTAATGAGATTCTTCAAAACCTCTAGCACTGTCCCACTGCAACCCTAATAAATGTGTATTTTTTGCTCACCTATAATGCTTCCGGTTGATGCATCGTAGTCAAGGCCAGGTGATATTTGCATTTCGTCCATCAAAACGCAGGCATGACGCTCCTCTGGCTGCATAGAGGATACCTTCTGCTCTAATGCAGAGAAAACTTCCTCCAGTATTCCTGCACATATTACATACAAATTTGTAGTTATCCGGTGGCAACAGGAAGGAAATGAAAGCTACACATTCCAATGGATAAAGAATATTTACAAAATTCCGGACCACTTTCCCACCAATTAACACGTCACAGTTTGTCACTGGACACTGTAGATTTCCGTTTTATTTTCATAGGTTTCGCCATTGCAAATAATATACGTAAATCTAACCTACCAGCAGACAGTTTTGATCACTATTTACAGGACTGCCCAATAACAACAAACACAGAGAACCAACTTCTTGATATTCATAGAAATTATCTCGTAAGAAGGAAACCGGAGCTAATAAAACATCACAAAACATTAAAAATTTTAGAAGAAATTACAATACTAGTTAACGCTTATATTCAACAATACTAACCCCTCAAATATTTAGTCACAATATCACTCACACGCAGAAACAAAGTCAGCAGCAAATAACGACGATTAATAGCTCTTTAGATCGTTTGTATTTACCATTTTCTTCAGTAAGTCATTTTCTGGCTTAATTATCTTGTTTAATTACCTTTTTACGTTTTTTATTTGAAATACATACATCCATTTTCAATTTTTTAATTTACCCGTTAAGCCGTTATTTTTTAGTTTACCCGTTATGCACCACCTGAAAAACAGCTGGTGCAGTCAGAAATAAAAATAGCAGCGCCTTGCTCAGCAGCACAACCCTTAGCCACTGTGGCAGGTAACCACGCACTTGAGTGGCGTTTTAAGGCAAGCAAAATATTACTAAGAAAACACGCGCAGCCCACTAATTTTATAAAATATGTACATGTATGTATATGCATTACCGGGACTAAACTTGATGTGTTCGGTTTGTCGTTGCAGAGTTCTTTTTGCTGGGAGAGGTACAACATTTTCTTTCACGAAATCATATCCTTTGCTCCCACAAGCAACTTTAAGCTGCAAGGCTTTTTGCACAGAGTGTGGAGACCAGGAGCTGCCACGCATTGAACCTTTCTCCACAACACGAATCTGGTCTGGAGACAGAACTTTTCCAAGGGATTCACGGAGTGCGTCGCGTTCCTTTTCTGCTTTACATCGCCTCTTGTACTCCAAGTTTAGACGCCGCACCAGGTCAGCCTCCCGTTCAGGTTTCGCACAACTGTCATAGCCTGCACCCATAGAAAACCATTGTGTTGACACTTGTGCATTAACAGAGGACCGCACAAAAAATCTCGAACAAAAATTGCTTTCCTTATTTATCAATCCTTGGCGTTCACACAAGTGCTGAGAAACACTTGGACAGTTTTAAAAAGTTAATGGCTCTCCCATGGTCACTGAGCCTGCAACATTTACAAAGAAGCAAGATAACACTCCCCATGATTAACCATTTAAAGTTTGGTACAACGTGACCAACAGTTATTGCTAAGATCAACAATCACCCACTCCTCACCTGTCGGCGTTGAGGGAACCTCAAAGGCACACGTAACCACCTGTGGCTCCGGTGTTGCAGGTACTGCGTGAAAACAATTCAGAGCTAAATGTTACGGAAAGCATAGCACGCTTCTCATTGACACAGGTACACATAATCTTCCCTGTGCATATTCGGGGTGGACCATCCATGCATGCAATGTAAGTGGCAATGAGCTTTTTTGTACATATGGAAACATGGGCAGCATGTCCACGGCCGATTGCACAGCCTTGGTGTAGTCTTTCTCACCTTGTGACGTAGATGGCTGCTCTGTGTCAGTCATGAATGGCTCTCCCATGGTCACTGATCCTGCAACATTTACAAAGAAGCAAAGATAAACACTCTCCATGATTAACCATTTAAAAAGTTTGGACAGTTATTGCTAAGATCAACAATCACCCACTTCCTCACCTGTCGGCGTGTGAGGGAACCTCAAAGGCACACGTAACCACCTGTGGCTTCCGGTGTTGCAGGTACTGCGTGAAAAACAATTCAGAGCTAAATGTTACGGAAAGCATATGCACGTTCTCATTGACACAGGTACACAGAATCTTCCCTATGCATATTCGGGGTGGATCATCCATGCATGCAATGTAAGTGGCAATGAGCTTTTTGTACATATGGAAATATGGGCAGCATGTCCACGGCCGATTGCACAGCCTTGGTGTAGTCTTTCTCACCTTGTGACGTAGATGGCTGCTCTGTGTCAGTCATGAATGGCTCTCCCATGGTCACTGATCCTGCAACATTTACAAAGAAGCAAGATAAACACTCCCCATGATTAACCATTTAAAAGTTTGGTACAACGTGACCAACAGTTATTGCTAAGATCAACAATCTCAACTCAACAATCTCAACAAGATCAACTCCTTACCTGTCGGCGTTGAGGGAACCTCAAAGGCACACGTAACCACCTGTGGCTCCGGTGTTGCAGGTACTGCGTGAAAACAATTCAGAGCTAAATGTTACGGAAAGCATATGCACGTTCTCATTGACACAGGTACACAGAATCTTCCCTATGCATATTCGGGGTGGATCATCCATGCATGCAATGTAAGTGGCAATGAGCTTTTTTGTACATATGGAAATATGGGCAGCATGTCCACGGCTGATTGCACAGCCTTGGTGTAGTCTTTCTCACCTTGTGACGTAGATGGCTGCTCTGTGTCAGTCATGAATGGCTCTCCCATGGTCACTGATCCTGCAACATTTACAAAGAAGCAAGATAAACACTCTCCATGATTAACCATTTAAAAGTTGGTACAACGTGACCAACAGTTATTGCTAAGATCAACAATCTCAACTCAACAATCTCAACAAGATCAACTCCTTACCTGTCGGCGTTGAGGGAACCTCAAAGGCACACGTAACCACCTGTGGCTCCGGTGTTGCAGGGACTGCGTGAAAACAATTCAGAGCGAAATGTTACGTTCACTGTTCACATGATTTACAACGGAAAAAGAAACTCGCCATGGGCCGTCGTTCCATCTTTTTCGTGAGGTCACAAGTGAATATTGCTGAATGGCAAAATGCAATCTAGTCTACTACTCCACACTAAACGAACACAGAGTGCTCAAAACCCTGCAGTACACAAAGGATCATAATACCATAAAACCACCTCGTAATATCTGAAAGGCTAAAGTTCTGTCAAGAGCCACACAAAAAAAACAATGTATTAATCTGTACGATTTAGCAAACCAGCCTTCATTCTTACCTGATTCATCCTTGGGTAAGCTGGCCTGTGTGCACTCCGATACTGGCAAGGGTAGGCCTGCATGAACACTTCATTTCACAAATATGAAGCAATAAAAGTAAATAAAGACGTATTTGACTACTAGTATTATACTCACTTGAAAACACACTAGGGACAGCATCTGGTTTGAGCCGTTTCTTTCCTCTGATGGTCGGCTCCTCAAACTGGTCTGGCGCGAAATGATCCTGCGTGCGAACCATCAATCATAGCTAAAACACCGAAAGAGGCTGTACAATCGATAAAGCATAAAACATCGCATACGAAAACGCACCCGGGGCTATTAAGAGCACGTAATGCAAGATTTTGTACATCATACCAAATTAAGTTGCACTGAATTGCAATTGTGCTTACGGCCGAGGTACTTTTCAGACTCGTTGAGCAAATATATACAACACTTGTCTGGACCAATTAACTCCTTCGCGCGAAATTAGCGCATAATACCAAATTAAGTTGCACTGCATTGCAATTGTGCTTACGGCCGATGTACTTTTCAGACTCGTTGAGCAAATATATACAACACCTGTCTGGACCAATTAACTCCTTCGCGCGAAATTTAGCGCTTTGTTTAAGCAAAAAACCACAACAGCCGGTAATACACCTCGCCAACGTTTACGTGCTATGTTGAAGCACTAACAAGTTAAAAAGTAGTCCAAATAGAAACGCACCAAGGCCACGGAAGTAAACCGCCACAAAGCAGAATAGAAAAACAAAACAGCTTATGGCTATCGCACCGTTTTAAGCGGCGCTACGCCAACAAAAATACGCCCTGCAACCAATGATGGTATAAGCTCCGCATTTTCCTTGCGATTCCTGAACCTGGTTACCAGTGAATAAAAGAAACGCGGACAGTTTCAAGCAATAAAGGGAACTTTACCTCGCATATTCTTGCTCCTCTGGATGTTGGGGCCGAACGGCGTAAAACGCAGCAGCCACTGAAGGCGACGGCGGGAGAACAGATTTCCCGTACGGAATCGAGAAGAAGGCTTTCCACGCTGCTTTCCGCACGGTTTGTGCAATTCGGCGGCACAGCACCCCCGTCATGGCACGATTAGGCGACTCACATGACCGCGTACTGAAGTTATGCAAAAGATAGCGTGTTGTGGCTTGTCGCTCTCGCGCTATGAACTACAAATGCGACATGGCAGCAGCGGCGGCAGCGGCGGAAAATGTACGAAAGACGCCGACAGCAGAGGGCCAGCAGCGGGCGTTGCAGCCGCATCGCCGGCTTCTCGGCGGTGCGTGGATGCTTTTTGGGCACGTGACGGTGATCAGCGAATAGGGTCGTGAGCGGCGAATGAAATCAAGGCGCAACTCTGCTCCCGTAGGGAGCATATACAGGAACTCTACTCTGAGATGTTTGAGTGGCGCCCCCCCTGGCTATGACGTCGGCTTAGGGCTCGCGCCGCTGTCGTCTGCTGCACTGCCCTTGTGAGGAGGCAGCGGTGTCTGTACTAGAAATCGCCCGCATTTTTACATTAGTGCATTAAAATCATATTTCTGGTAATTCAGTTATTTTTTCAGCTTCTCACACACCTAAATAATTTCAAGCTGTATCTCCCACAAGTTTCCGACACATGGGAGATAGAGAACAAATTTATTCAGAGCATCGGTCAGAAGATCATGAGTAGCTCGTCCTTTCTAGGTTATTCGCGAGGATCAGCGCTCAGAGCTCCTCGATAGTACTAACATACATAGGCTTCCTTGCAGTATTTTTGAGATGCTCTTAGAAGACTTACAGGTCTAATGCTACGTACCTAGCAGCGGCCCCTACACACGCATCGCACTCCAGAAATAAAACGGCTGTCTTCTATTTCGTTTGTTGTTGTTGACTTCTATCAGAGGAATGTTTTTTTTGTGCCCAACGGATTAATTTTTCTGCACCGTCACAAACGACTTATTCGGAAGTTTGGGGTTTTTTGGAGGGTCACAAAGATAATGTGGATATTTTCTCCAGTTGTATGGCATACTCCCCTTCTTCACAAATTCGCTTTCGTTATGGCTGCATGCGATAGGGTGCACATCCCCAGCGTGCTTTCTTTATTCACATACAAATACAATGAGAATTTTTGTGCTACGCCACCGCAATCGCGGTCCAGACAAGGTTGTCCAGAGTACTCGAAGGCGGCTTTTGGGCTCCGAATTTCTATCGTAACTACTATTATCATAACGACCTGACTCTCAACCCGAACAATGATAACATGATTACGATTTGAAAGCATGATATAGTCGCTAACTAACGCAATAAATGTTATTTATTTATTACGACACGCCAGTGTCGTAAAGATTCCATAGGATGTTTTTGTGTACTTCAGTTACTACTTTGTGGTGATGTCGAACAAAAACCTGGTTCTACCAACCAACACATGTTGGCTAAAGTTTTAGAGGGTCAAAAAGCTCTCCGCTACTCGTGAGGTAGCAGACCTTACGACTAAAACGGAAAACATGTTAGCGGACCTTACGCGGCGTCTTTCAGAAATCGAGGCCCATGTGACTGAAATGAAAACTAAAAATTCAAAATTAGATTTTCTGGACAACCTTCTTAATGTGTACAAAAAATCAATTATTTTCCAGGCCCGAAAGCTAACGGATCTTGAAGATAGAGGCAGGCGTCAAACTTGATTATTTTTTGGTATCCCAGAACAGCCGGAAGAAGCTGAATCTGATCTTAAAAAGAGAGTCATTTCTGAAACGTTTCACAGCAAGCTCGGCGCTCAATGCACTTCTGTTGCCCGGATTCATAGGCTTGGTAGATCAGGCTCGAACAGACCAATTATCTTGTATCTTCAAGACTTCACCGAAAAGCAATCTGTGCTGAAAAAGGCGAGCAAACTAAAGGGTAGTAACATCTTCGTTTCGAACGACTACTCAAAGCAGACGTTGGAAAAACGGAAATTACTGTGAGAAAGTGCAAAAGCCGACAAGAACAAGGCAAGAAGGCATTTTTGGTGCATGATACGTTGCGTGTAAATGATGATCTGTTTTTTGGAATGACGTAACAAGCGACCGTCAGTTAAATGAAAGCCGTCGCAGTACCGCGCCATCGCCTCAGTCTATCGGCAGTGCACCCGATAACGAAAGTACGGATAGCAAGTGTTGACCAGCTGCGCACAAGCAAGTTAAATTGATTAACATGAATTCTCGAAGCATCGTAAATAAAACCGATCACTTGAGGCTGTACTGCTAGCATACAACCCTCATGTAGTTGTAATAACCGAAACGTGGCTCCATAGTGAAATTTGTGACCAAGACTTAGTACCTCCAGCTTATGAAATGTACCGCAGAGATAGGGCCATCAAGAGGTGGTGAGTTGCAGTACTTGTTAAATAGGAATTAATGTCACCCGTTTACCTGACATTGACGCGTATGCCTGAGGCTTTCACTCTTTAATGAGACATTTGTATTGTATGCAGTGTACAGGCCGCCGAATTCCTTGCCGGATTTTTTGTTTAATTTGAAAAGCCATATGGAATCATATATAAATCAAAATCTAATTGTCATCAGTGACTTCAATCTGCCTAATATTGACTGGAGCCAAATGCAGTCGAAATTTGATTCGCTTAATGAAAATATACTGTTCGATATAATCCTTTCGCACAATCTCGCCCAAATTGTTCAGCAACCGACACGTGTTGGTAATGCTTTCGTCCTCGTTACTAGATCTTGTGTTCCGGCACCGCTGTATTCTTGATTCCTGTGTTTGTGTTGAACCCGGTTTATCTGATCACGACATGGTCACAGTTTCTTTTCCTTTGCATTGTAATCGCTCTAAAAGCCCACCGAATTCTAAACCGGCCAAAAATTTTCTCCCGTACAAATGATACGAGATCCAAGTTTATCTTGAATTTGAATTGGTGAAGTTTGATGGCGACGATGCTTCCGTTTTCTGGGATAAGTTTAAGAAATTATCCTTCGACTGCATTGAACTGTTTGTACCAAACAAAACAAAGAAACACCCAAAGTTCACACCATGGATTACAGGGCCAATAATACAAATGAAGCGTAAAGCCAAGTGCTATCAGAAAAAAAGGTGCTCCCGCTCACGTTCTTAAAGGAAATTCGTAACTCCCTCTCCGAAGCTATTAATTGTGCCAAGAATTTCTTTTTTAAATGTCAAGTTGCCAAAATTCATCAAGAAGACCATATTTTTTCAAAAGCTTCTGACTCTGAATTTTATTAGGGATTAAAGACAGTAAAAGCTCTGTAATATTAACGAAAAGCTCATCTTTAACGGCACTATAATTGACGATCCCCTAGCGATCGCAAAAATTTCAACGTATATTTTCATAGTGTTTTTTCAACTTCTACTCTGCCTGTCTCAATTAGCATTGATGATTCTGATTCGGATCCTAACCTAATTTCATTCAATGGTGTCCTGAATTTACTGCTGCAATTAAAAGTTAAATCATCCCCTGGACCAGGACACATACCTAATGCATTTCTCCGCAATATGCAGAAATATTGTCCAAGTACTTGTTGTGATCTTCCGAGCCTCAATAAGTTCAGCAACTTTCCTTCGATTGGAAATTGGCACGTGTTCTGCTCTTTGTGAAAAAAAAGGGACCCACAGTGCATTCCAAACTACCGACCAATTTCTATGACTTCCGCATGTTGAAAATGCTAGAACACATAATTGCCACTCGTATCAACAGCTTCTTAGATGATAACCACATTTTATCTCCCTTTCAGCATGGTTTTAGAAAACGGTTTTCTACAATCACCCTTTTAGTTTCAGTTCATCACATTGCTTCTGTTTTAGACAAAGCTGGTCAGGTTGATGTACTGTTTTTAGATTTCAGTAAAGCCTTCGACCGTGTTCCCCATAACAGGCTTATCGAGAAATTACAGACTATAGGGCTTCCCAAACTACCTAGTGTCCTCGGTGTCTGCTTACCTGAACTGCCGGAGACAGTATGTCGACATCTGTGGACAGACATCACCTCGTCTCCAGTAGATTCCGGGGTACCACAGGATAGTGTTCTAGGACCGCTCCTGTATTTATTTATTGGAATGATAATGTTAATGCTATAACTAATCCAGTTAAAATAAGCCTTTTTGTAGATGACTGTATCATTTTCACCGATGTACACTCGCCAGATGACCAAATCGCTCTCAACACTGCCCCTTAAAAATATTCTTTTGTGGTGTGACAAATGGGCATGGTGCTCAATTTCGATGAATCCGTTTTCCTTCGAATTTCTAACAAGAAAAATCCGCTTCAGTTTTCTTATTCCTCCTATAGCCAATCCTTAAAGGAAGTTAGTCAATATAAATACCCAGGTTTAACGATTACGAATAAGTTCGCTTGGAGTGCACACATTTGCGATGTATCTTCATCGGCTTTCCGTATGCTGTAATTTCTAGGGCAGTAAAACTATTAGCATATAACACTTTAATACGTCCAAAGCTAGAATACGCTTGTATTGTGTAGGATCCGCATGCTAAGTCTAACATATGTTCCCTCCAAACTATTCAAAGGCAAGGAGTGCGTTTATTTACTCGAAGTATGGTTGTGGTACATCAGTTACTACACTAATGCGAGATAATGAATTCCAGACACTACCATCGTGGCGCCAGTTTCTCCGTCTAAAATTCTTGGACTCACTAATTGGGCTGGACCCATCACATTACGTTACCCAGTTTCGACCAGGCAAACTCTTCATTCTCATGTCCTATCTTTAACTCCGTATTTTGCGCGGACTGATTTATTTAAGTTTTCCTTTTTTCCGAGAACTGTCACATAATGGAACAACTTGCCTTCTGATTACCTCCAAACCTGAGATCTTGATGAACCAAATGTTTGATTCAGTAAATTCTCTTTTTATTATTGCTTTTTATTATTGTCCTCCGATTATTGCTTTCTTTCTTTGTTTTGATGTTTCTCTTCTACTCGCTATCCTCTTACGCAGATGTATTTTAGTCAAGCTGTGTCACTCACGTACTGATCTTGTGGTTGTGTTTGTGCCGCTTCTGCTTGGGCCTTTTTGGCCAGCAGTATTCCACAAATTCCAAATATAAATAAATAAATAAATAAAAAAAAATAAATAAATAATAAATAAATAAATATAAATAAATAAATAAATAATAAATAAATACGTGAATATATTTCAACAATCGAAACTGATAAATATTTCCATGCAGCTCTTTATTGGTTTCCAACTCTTGGAGGCGCAAAGAACAAATCCTATTTTACTCAGGATGGCGTTCTATGTATTGAAGAAAATTACTCTTACTCTCTTGTCCTGAACTGAGGACCCGGCCCGGGCCACTAACCACCCGATTCAATTGCGAAATGATGTTTTCTTCCTCTCCGGCTACTCCTCCTCCTCTTGAGTGCAGTTTTCCTATAGCGCATATCCGAATATTGGGAAGATATAGCTGTAGGAAATGTACCGAAATATACCTGCAGGTCTGAACAAACATAGTGTTACTGTATCTTTACCGTAGGCTGACTCGTTTTGCTCAATAACCTCCATACTGGTTAGAAGCCTGGTATAAAACCAGCCTATACACACCGTGGGTGATTTGGAACACAGCTTACAGTTTTCACAGCCCATAGTGCATGCCGGCATACTGCATGCCATGACAAACGTAAGGCGATGTGATACATTACTTTCGAGCGCTCGGCAAGGTTGCAAAAATTGTTTTACCTCGCATACGATTACTGGGAATCGTAAAACCTTCTGTCAAATCCGACAGCCCTGAAGACCTACAATTTGTTTTGGTCTTGTATTTTCGCTGTTGCCGCTTACTAGCAACTGGCTATTCCCTTTGTTCGAAAGATTGCTTAATACAGAAGCTGACGCCAACTCCAATCTCTGCGCTCCGCACAGGACCGGCTTGGCAAAGAATGGGGCGACGCCGGCATTGTTTCTTCGGTAGCATTATCGAAAACAATACTTTAACCCACACCTTGAGCTAGTGTATGCGATTAAGCCTATTGTTACGAAAAAAGTTACGCACACGAAAAGTCTGGTGCGGACAAGCATCAGACGTCGACCGAGCGCTAACAAACAGCACGGAGAGTGAGCCTGAGTGAAGCAGACGACAAATGCGAGAATCCCTAAGCCGACGTCATGGAGGTGCGCTTCGCAACGCCGCCCCTGTTCGCACTCACCGCCAATAGGGCGAAAGAGTGTCGTGAAAGGACGAAACTTCGATTGAGCGGGCGGAAAAGCGGGGCTCTCCGGTCATCGCCGTGGGATGCGTCGTATGTGTTTCGCGTTCGGCGGCGGCTCAACAGGCGCTTAAAATACACCGTATACCTGCCACCTGGTCCACGACGTCTCGCGGTTGGCGCGTTTTTCTACTGCTGCTGCATGGGGCCGTCGCAGGTTGTACCCGTACCCGTCCCGCTGCTTGCGTCTGTTTAATAAGTGGTCTGACCCGCCTCCGCACCTTTGCACATCAAGCAGCGTCAAACGATGGTTCAGAATAAAGAACGTCAGGACGGGCGGCGAAGCGGTGTGGAAATATGGAAAAAAGCGCCGGTTTTTCGCGCCAGGTTCTGTCGTATGGAGTAGACCGCGTGCACCCGAGCATCGTATTATCGGGGTTTTTAATACATTGTTTCTATGGGGACTTTGCCGCGATCGCGGTAATCCATCATAAAAATCGGGACGTCCTAAGTCCGGGGGACGTGTCATCAGGATTACAGTGTATATATATATATATATATATATATATATATATATATATATATATAATATATATATATATATATTATATATAATATATATATATATATATATATATATCTCTATCTCTCTATATATATCGATATTAAGCATCTCTATGTCTATATATATATATATATCTAAGAGAAGAAAAACTTCGAACAAGGTAAAAGCACGATTGTGGCCTACTTTTCAGCAAAGAGAACTTGCTTTCCTCAGGGCACTCTCTCGCCTGGCAGGCAGGGTTTATATAGGGGTAGGACCCCAGGTGAAAGGAGAGGGAAAGATGGAAGGGAAATTGAGCAAGCTGATTGGTTTCGGAGTGTGTCGGGGGAGAGATTGAGGGGCCAAGAAGGTTGTCTAGTTTAAGCCGCGAAGTAGGTCACACGGAAGTCAGCTGATGGTTGATATTCGTGGAATTTTTGGACAGAAAGGATGAGAGGGTGCTTATTGACCCGCCGCGGGGTATAGGGAAAGGGTCTCAGAACCGCCGGAAGCAGACCAGGCGGTGAGGGTGGGGTCCTTATCAGAAACTATCTGCAAGCCTCAGGTCTGCAAGCCTCAGGTTCTTTTGACCTGAGGCTTGCAGATAGTTTCTGATAAGGACCCCACCCTCACCGCCTGGTCTGCTTCCGGCGGTTCTGAGATCCTTTCCCTATACCCCGCGGCGGGTCAATAAGCACCCTCTCATCCTTTCTGTCCAAAAATTCCACGAATATCAACCACCAGCTGACTTCCGTGTGACCTACTTCGCGGCTTAAACTAGACAACCTTCTTGGCCCCTCAATCTCTCCCCCGACACACTCCGAAACCAATCAGCTTGCTCAATTTCCCTTCCATCTTTCCCTCTCCTTTCACCTGGGGTCCTACCCCTATATAAACCCTGCCTGCCAGGCGAGAGATTGCCCTGAGGAAAGCAAGTTCTCTTTGCTGAAACGTAGGCCACAATCGTGCTTTTACCTTGTTCGAAGTTTTTCTTCTCTTATATATATATATATATAGAAATAAGAGATGGCAGTCAAGAAAACCTCGGAAAGCAAAGGGGAGGATATGGTAGGTCATTGAACCAGATAAAGAATTTGGAAAGAATTTGAGAAAAGAAAGAAAGTGAAAAAAATGGATAAAAATGCCCAGCAGCGTGGGATCCGAACCCACGACCTCAGAATACCGGTCTGGTGCGACACCCACTACGCTACCGGCGGGGCGATTTTCCCCTCCACTTTCTGGGGTATTTATGTTTATGTATTTTTGTTTTCTGTGCTTGGGGTGGTAGCCAGCACCACTCGGACTACACGGGGTGAAGGGGAGCTTCTTTTTAACCCCCTGGTCGTGACTCAAGTGTCTACGACATGTCAAGAGTGGTCGACCAGCGTTGAACCCTCTTAAGCTTCCTATGGCACCAAGACTGCCAGAACAGAGGCCCGGTTATGCATGTAGCGAATCAGAATGTGAAATGAGGGGTTCATTGAAAATAAGACAGAAAATAATAGTTGGCAGTAAAGAAAACCTCGGAAAGAAAAAGGGAAGGATGTGGTGGTAGGTCATTGAAACAGATAAAGAATTTGGAAAGAAACAAAGTGGAGAAAAAATGCCCGCCAGGTGGCATCCGAACCCACGACCTCCAGAATACCGGTCTGGTGCGATAACCACTACGCTATCGGCGGGGCGATTTTCCCCTCCACTTTCTGGGGTATTTATGTTAAGGTATTTTTGTTTCCTGTGCTTGGGGTGGTAGCCAGCACCACTCGGACTACACGGGGTGAAGGGGACCTTCTTTTTAACCCCCGGGTCGTGACTCGAGTGTCTACGACATGTCAAGAGTGGTCGACCAGCGTTGAACCCTCTTAAGCTTTCTATGGCACCAAGACTGCCAGAACAGAGGCCCTGGTTATGCATGTAGCGAATCAGAATGTGAAATGAGGGCTCGTTGAAATAAGACAGAAATAAGAGTTGGCAGTAAAGAAAACCTCGGAGAGAAAAGGGAAGGATGTGGTAGGTCATTGAAACAGATAAAGAATTTGGAAAGAAATAAGGAAAGTGGAGAAAAAATGCCCGCCAGGTGGGATCCGAACCCACGACCTCCAGAATACCGGTCTGGTGCGATAACCACTACGCTACCGGCGGGGCTTTTCCGCTCCACTTTCTGGGGTATTATGTTTAGGTATTTTTGTTTCCTTGCTTGGGGGTGGTAGCCAGCACCACTTGGACTACACGGGGGAAGGGGACCTTCTTCTTAACTCCTCCGTCGTGACTCGAGTGTCTACGACATGTCAAGATTGGTCGACCAGCGTTGAACACCTTTAAGCTTCCTATGGCACCAAGACTGCCGAAACAGAGGCCCGGTATGCATGTAGCGAATCAGAATAGTGAAATGAGGGGCTCGTTGAAAATAAGACGAAATAAGAGTTGGCAGTAAAGAAAACCCGGAAAGAAAAAGGGAAGGATGTGGTAGGTCATTGAAACAGATAAAGAATTTGGAAAGAAATAAAGAAAGTGGAGAAAAAATGCCCGCCAGGTGGCATCCGAACCCA
>JABSTR010003585.1:0-46305 GCA_013339765.2 Haemaphysalis longicornis
GGGGTACGACTAATTTACATACAAGCTGCTTCGAATCTTGAACGACGAGCGCTTGGATTCCCTCCTTAACTGCTACAACCGGCACTCGAAAGAAGGAACACTACCTTGTCGAAGATTGGGTCAAGCTCGCCGCGCTGCACTTGCAGCGATGGCCGTCCCGGTAAGGGCTTCTTCACCGGTAATATTAGCTCGGCAGCACGTAAACACTCTCACAAGCAGAAATGCTCTCGTACGCAGTAAATGCAAACACCATAACGGCGCACGTTATTGGAGGCTTTGTCGCATTGTCTGATTATTGGCGTGACGACTTTGTCCACTCTTGATTCCATGTGTCCATTATAAGTTGTTTATCTGACTGTATGCTATGTAAATTTATCACTTCCCACCCTGTTTTTACCTGAAATTTATTTATTTTCTTATTACATTTTTATTCTTATTACACTTACGCGAAAAATTATTACATTTTCTTCAGGTAACACGCGCCGTACCACGAATAATTTACATACAAAACTCCTTCGAATCTTGCAACGAATTGCTTGGATTCCCTCCTTAACTGCTACAACCGGCACTCGAAAGAAGGAAAATACCTAGTCGGAGGCACTTCGTCAGTGCAGGCAGCTCTGCGGCACCGTAAGGCCACCCGGTAAGGGCTCTTCACAGGTAATGTACTCGGCAGTCCGAAACACTCTCGCAAGTTTGAATGGTAAGGTGCACGCAGAACGGTAGTAAACATTTATTAGCCAGGCTGTTGTATCCGAATGTTCGATTTGGCGTGTCTGACTTTTGTCCACTCTTGGTTCCATGTGTCAATAAATTGTTTATTGTGCGTGTATTCATAAATATGTAAATTAACACCCCCAAAAATAAATTTTTTGGCCTGAAATTATTATTTTGCCACGTTATGAGGACCAAAGACAGCAATAGTGGCGACACCATAACACGGCGGGTGACTGCGGAAACTTTCAACTGCCTTTGAGAAAGTCGTGTGGATCGGCGGAACTTCTTCCAGTTCGAATAGAATTTCAAAATTTTAAGCTCATTCGATTCAAATGCCCCTTGAAACCGTCGTGTAGCACGGGCATTCGATACACATCTGACTTCCAGCAGAATCCTTTGCTCAGGGTCTATATCGTAACGAACAAGACTCTTTTTTAATGCCAGGAGGAATGTTACCGGGCGTGTTTTAACTCAATCGTCAAGGGCACACGTCTTCAGTGGTGAACCACGGTGCTTGCTTGCAGGTCAAATGAAACAAGAACAAACGAAAAAATATTAAATGCCTCCTCTTCAAAACCGAGTTTTCCTCGTAAATAATTATTTTTGTAAATATGGCATGCAGAAACTGCGTTCGAGAGCACCAGCGACCACGTTTGAGCCTTTGACTGCCTTTGAGAATCCAAATTTTGTTGGTTGTGCCCCTTTGACTCAAATGAAATTTAACCAAATTTTTATGAAAACTGCCGCGTAGCAGCTCCAAAATGGTATTTGAGTCAAATGACATTCCATTTAAAGTTCTTCGAAACGCCCGTCTAGCAAACGTGTTAGTCGAAGGCAAAAATAAAAAAACAGTGGCTGCCAGAGCTTTGGGGACCAAGATTCCTCGCCGGTGCGGGAAATATGTACAGAAATATCGTAAGCACAAAAATTGTACAGCGGGAAGGTTGGGACAACCATCCCGTGAGATACTCACATATATTACTGCTACACTGGCGTTTCGAATGCCTTTGAACCATATGTAATTTGACTCAAATGCCACCTTTGAGCTGCTACGCGACAATTTTCCAATGCATTTGGTTGAAATGCCATTTGAATCAATGAAAAACAATCAACGGCCTTTGACGTTGGCAAAGTTTTTTGAAACGCGAATGGTCTCATTTTCGAGCGCAGTATCGCATGCGCTAATTACAAAAAGAATTATCTACCAGTGTATCTTGGTTTAAGGGCACGATCATCATAATTTCTCAAGTGTGTCTGTTTTCTATTAGGCGCGAAGCGCCTCAGGTGGTCGGGCTGTAGGCGCCTCAAGTCGTTGTCAATTCGTCGTCGTATTGTCATATGGTCAGGGTATTATAACACCGAAACACTCGTTTTCCAACGCCTGGCGCTGGAATGTTTCATCTCCATGGGCAAATACGCGTACTAAAAGAACACACCGGGGCACTCGTTTGTCGTTCGCGCTTCTTGCTTGCTTATATTTCGCTCCATACTCGCTCTAACTTTAAAATATACACTTCTACGCTTCAAATTCCACTTCTCCTGCGGCTTTTTAATGGGGATATTGCGTATTTCAGTGCGGGCCGTGTGGCAAGAGGCAGGATTACAATGTTTGAATACGATTATAGAGTGCATCCTCCACTTCTCCACAGGTTTCATGTTAGTGGAGATGGCGCGGTTTCGCTCGTTCTACTATTACAAGGAAACTTAGTACTCTCAAGACCGGTGGTGACAAAAGAACCGCCTGCTCTGTGCAAAATTGTGGGCTGTTATCAATTTTATCACTAAAAAGTGTGTATTTTGGTCAAGTTTTACTCTAAGATGACGTTTTTGTCAAGTTACGCGACAGAAACTAGGCATAAGTGGCGACACCAACCAATGGCAGTTGAATGCGGAAACTTTAAGCCACCGTTGAGAATTGTGGTGTATGCCGGCGGACCTCCTTCCAGTTCGAATAGCATTTGAAATTTTGAAGTTTACTCGATGCAAGTGTCCTTTCAAACGCTCCTGTAGTATAGGTTAAAAGCTAAGTACGTCAGAACACTTTTGCGAAGCTGCTCAGTCTTGTGAAGCACCTGATAGAATTACGGGCTGGTGTTTATCTAACAAAATTTGGCGCAGCTTGCACTAATGGTGCAAGGATGGAGAAACAGCAGAGCTGGCCACCCCTCTTCTTTCGTCGGAGACGCGGCGGTTGCACCTCACATGGATGTGATGATTTTCAGATGAAAATTATTCAACACTGGAAGGCCCGCATCAATCTGTTAGCAGGCTTTCACATCTGTCCCAACATTGACCGCGTTAGCACGAAATGGAACCCGCGCCAACCGGCTTCGCAAACTAACTCAGCGTGTGTAGCACGAACTCTGTGTCTGAGTAACCCACTTAAGGCGCGAACGCACGTCAACTGGGGAGGAGACCAGCACGTGAGGGATCACGCCACGAATGCTGGGCAGAGTGTTCTCGAAGGTCGATCTGGCCGACGCCGAACGCTCCTTACGAGGCACACGCTCGCATGCGCTCGGTATTTTTTTCTGGCTCAAGTACAAGCCTAGTCGGCTCCGGGTACTCCTCACGAGGCGCAAGCTCACATGCGCTAGGCTGGGCTCAGTTTTCTGGTAATGCTCACCGGCGGCACTAAAAGCTTAAACAGCTGTGCTGTTGAAATTCAGTACCATTTCACTATGCAAATGTCGACGAATAACGGAGCTGTTTGCGGTTTACTGTGGTAAGGGAACTGACGTCTCCGGTTAACTACAGGCGACCACACGCCTCAGAAGCGGCGCTGCATTGGTTCGCCACAAACACCGGCTCCAACTCCGACTTGGCACCGGGAAAGCGTTCCGTGGGTTTGTAGCCTCGTCGACGTCTTGCATTTTCCGCCTCGCAATATTCGCGATACGCGGCGCGATCGTCGTCGCTGTTCTCTCTCCGATTGTGCCAGTCGTCACTTTTGCTTACGCCGGCGCTCTTCGAAGGCACGCTGTTCTTTCTCGCGGCGCACAACACGTGCCTTACCCTTAGGTCGGGCGGAACCCAAGTGCAATGACGTCTCTAGACCATGCATGTCATCACGGTAAACTGACACGCTCAGGGGCATCGCGTACTCCAACAAAGACGAGAAAGAGGTGGTCCAGAAGTTAGGTCGCTGGTACCAAGCGGCGTTTACCTATCTGTGCGCAAAAAAAAAGAAGAAAAATGGAGTAGCCTATATTAACTCCGCTGCAAAAATAAAGGGCTTTGTCCTGTCGCTGATGTGCGTTTAAACATATTGTCACGTAGCCAAAGACGACGCAAGGTTCTTCAAGCAACGACGTTTCTTGGAGTGAACTTGTGCTCCGCCAAGAACTAAAAGAAGAGGCAAGCGGAGAAGGAGCCGCAAACGAAGTGAGGTTCGCAGGCGAGCGTCGGCAAATCGAATGCCGCGGCTTGTTCACTTCGAGAATTTATCTCTGTGCTCTCTAATTTATGGAATAGTAGAATTACATCGAGAACAAAGGAGGCCATTCCAGACAAGTGAGGACAGGGAGCAACACTCTCTCATCAAATAGGATAGCTTCTGCGGCATACAAAAGAAAGAGAAGGAAACAGGCGATTCGCTTCCAATATAGATGAGACAGTCAGGCACGGCCAGGTGGCGGCCACGAAACACACAAGTAAAAAAAAAACAAAAAAATGCAATATACGTTGTATGAACACTTTGAAAAGTAGCCCTAGGTGGCAGCAGCGTGTAGTTCATACAGTGAGTGTGTGCGTGCGTGCAGGTATTCTACCTAATAGGGTTAATTTCTGAAAAGAAAAGTGGCCACCTTGGGATAGTTTGGTGGTGCAGTAGCCGAACTATGTACACAGTGCGCCGTGGCAAGTGCAGGCATCCCAAAATGGTGTCAGCTTCCTGTGGAATGTAAGCGGCACAATATAGTGCTCAAAAGTTTTAAGATCGTTCGCGTTGAAGGAGTAGGAGGAGTAAACTTTATACAGGTGAAGACTACTCTAAAAGTTTGACTAGAAAGGAAATTGTTTTTAAAACATGAAAGCATTATGACTCTATCGAACCTTCGTGGTTCGTGTTTTTTTAAGACGTCATATTTATATGACTGATATCTAAAGAAATTAACAACAATAAGTAAGGAGCCAAGAAGTAAAAAGTATGCGTTATTTATACAATTCACGACGTTAAAATCGATGGCGACCGATTCAACCGCAATTTCACATCGATTTTCATTTTTATAAAATTTTGACTAAGTAAGCTGTTGGATCGTATTATATCAATCCCTTTGACTCAGAACCAAAATGTGGACGTTGCGGTTCAGCGGAAGTGTAAACTTTCTTGCTCATAACTCGTTAGTGGTTGCTGCTTTTCTCATTGGGGGCATTCGACTATTGTAGTGAGCGATGGCGTGAGATCTCCTCACGTTAAACTCAAGTCTATCACGATGTCTCTTTTCACGAAAACAGTATTCGCTACAATTAAAAGAAAAGTTTTTCATGTGCCGAGACATCAGGACATTGCGCCGCAGTGGCAGTTAACGTCACCGCCGGCATCATTCGTTGGTGCAGACTGTTAAAACTGGTGCTTGACTGGAAAAAAGTCTGTGTGGTGTCGTCGGCCTGGAGCACCGTTGGTATTCCCGTCAGTAATCGTGTTGGACGCTTTCGCTGCCACCTGGCCGATCCCGTGAAGATGTTGCGCGAACCTCGCACCGAACTCATTGTTATGCCAGGAGATTGACATCCCAGCTGCAAAAGCTAGACTTTTGCATCATAAAGCCTTTCAAAGACTGCGTCAGGTCCTGCTACCAAGCGTGGATGAGGTCAGGAGACCAATAAGTGACAGCTACCGAATGGCTGACGCGGGTTTATCCAGCGGTGCGTGTGGCTGGAAGGTGGATGCGTGGGCCAGCACCCAGTGGTGCTCGCAGTAGCTCTTTTAAGAAATGCGGATCTCGAACGCCCTTGATAGGAGCTGAGGAGCCACAGAAACAGTTCCGACAAGGCGACTTCAGAAGAGACAGCGGCAGCTAACCTGAGTATGGCTGAAGGACGTCGGGGGACAGTGCCAGTGAAAACCACAATGACTGAACGGAAACTGCAGTGCAAATAAATGTTTTATGACTCTTTACCTCGCAGTATATGCGGATGAAAATTTGTTCTGATTTTGATGTCCCAGAATTCCACCTCGTAGTATACGCGGGTTCGTATTAGCGAGTTACACGGTATTCATCATACAATTAACGACGTTAAAATCAATATGGCGATCACGATTCAACCGCAATTTCACATCGAAATTTTCATGCATACTTTATAAATTCGCCTTGTCAACAAAGGGTGAAGTTAGCTGATTTGGTATATCGCATTCAATAATCAACTTCCCTTTGATTGAGCAAACCAGACGTTTGCTGTGTTTCTTTGTTGCGTATCAGCTTCGAGTGATCGACTGTCAACTTTGTTGCTCATCTAACTCGTTGCGGCATTTGCCCCTTATGGAGGCATTGGGGAATCAACGTAATCGACTAGCCGGTGTAGTAAGCGGAAGAATGGCGTGAGATCTCCTCCCTTTCCACACTCTATTCCCTCCCTTCATGCTCTCTTTTCACTACGAACGCCATACAACCTTGCAGGGTTAGAATTTATTTTCCCATCAATTGGACAAGGTTACACTTGCCCCCAGTGTGGTTGCTAACGTCGCTGCCGGTAATCTTCGTTGTTAGCAAGCACCCATATTTAAGGAGCTCACGGAAAAGATATTCTTTGGTGCAGAAATATCTACCTAAATACGATTACCGTTGGTATTGGCGGCGGTTGGTATTTATTCAGTTACGTTAATCATGTTTGACCATTGGATTTACCCACCAATAGGGCACCAGTGGTCAAGTAAATGTGACGAATAGTTACCACACACATGTTGTTTGTTTATTTTATTTGTTTATGTATTTATTTATATATTTATTTATCCATCTATTTATTTTTTAAATATTGATTTATAACAAGTGCGCAGGAAGAGCGCTGGGCCTTCTCGGGAATTCACTGGGTAAATGAGGAATCTACGGCACACGGAGAGCACATAAAGAGGGGTGGTAAAAAAATGGGCGAAAATGAATGTGTGGGATGTGGGAGTGTGATCAAAGAAAGGAAAAATATTTTTAGATGCGACGCATCTCATTCACTCGCCTTGTCCCTGCATCCATCCGGCGTTGTTGTCGGCGTTGTCGGTGTCCACCGTTCCCCCATTTTCCTCGCCGCGCCAGCTGCGCTCTCCGCCGCTCACCCCCTCTCCTCTCCGATAGCGAACACTCTCTCACGAGCGGCATTGGATTGGATTAGATTGGATTGGCTTGGCTTGGTTTGGATTGGATTGGATTGGATTAGATTGGATTGGAACTCTGCGATGCTTCGCATCTCCTCAGGGTTCCCCTCGGGAAGATGGTGCAATTTTTTTTGAACAAGAGCTCGGTGGTCGTGCGTAGACTATGAATTAGTGAACAGATACGAGAATAAGCAACGTGATGCATGTGATGACGCCGCACCTGGCGGCATCTCAAAGCACTGTGACCCTGGAAAGGTCTGATTGGGGGGGGGGGATGGCACCTGTTCTAGCAGGATGCAGATTCGGTGCGTGCGAAGTCGGTTGAATGAACTTCCTTCACCTGCCGTTTCAATCTCCCCTCTGACTACCTTCACTTCTTCCTCGATAGTTATCCCCGCTATGTCCTTGCGCAATCATTTCCAACTCCTTCCGAACCCTCCTCAACTCTTCCCTGTATGTAGTTCAGGCAACACTGTCGGTGAGTTTCTTTTCGCCATGGCTTCTGGCATCAATGGCTTGGTGAAGCGGCTACGCACATGCTGCGTAAAGAGTGGAGTGCACCAAGAAGGCTAATCACATTACCGTCGACTCCTGTTAAAACGAAGTCCAAGGTGACCGCAAGACAATGCAAATCAACCGAAACTCCAAATAAAAAGAAACAAATAAAGCATAAGAACCTTCTAATTTAGTTGGTAACCCCTATTCTAGCTTGATCTTGTTCAGAAACTCGACTTTCGCATAGCCAATTTGAGTGTAGGACCCTGGTTGCCATGATATATGAGCGTTATTGCTAAAATCGGAGCGTGAAGCATACACCACACGCAGTGCTCACGTGGCACTATGCACAACAAGGGCGGTTGAGAACCTCTAAAAAGAGAAAGATAGAGATGCGTAGGACTGTACGACCCTGTTTTCCCACCGCTTTATCAACTGTGCGCTGCCTCAGTGGCGACGGCGCCGACATCAGTAAACAAACACACGGCAGTTCGTACGTCTGCAAATTTTGAGTTTTATCGTGAGGTGAGGTAACCTTGATGCTTTTTCTTTGAAATAATTTCCAATTACCCTATTTAAATGGTTTTATCTTCTACTTGACGAATATTTCTCCCATTGGATTGCATGGAAAACTGCCGGGACCAGGGCATCCCTTCCTATTAAACGAATAATATTCTAAAAAGGCGACTTATATTTATCCAGAGTACGCTATATTAGCAGAAAATTAAGCCGTGTCCGTCTGCTGCCAAACCTGCTCTAGAAAACATTTTACCCCAGCACGAGGAATTATGTGCCAGATGGATCAATGGATTGAAACCAAATGCACGGCTTTCGCAGGCGCACTGCAGTTTTGGCGAGCCTTAGTATATACTTATTGTTTAAGTGCGCTTGAAAGATTTATCAGACATGGTCATTGTGGTATTTTCAGTGACACGCATTATGCGGGTGCATTATACGGGCTAACTCACCTGCTAGAACGGTCGGGTCACGCGGCCGAGTCATTTATGTTTGTATATTTTGACGAAACGTCGCTCTGATGATTTAGGGGTGAAATCGCTTGAGAAGACAACTTGGGACTTCGAATGAAATAATGATCAGTGCGGCAACACGAGGGGTGTAACGCCCCCCAAAAGTTTATTGGCGGTGAAGGACGAAATGAATGGTGGCATCACATCGCCATTTGTTGTTCGCAGTACATATCATCAAGCAACAAACACTTCATCTTACAAACACACACAGCGCGTGCACAACACAGGGTCAGTATTAGAGTCCGTAGGAAGGGATGAAACAGGCCACTCCAGCCTCCTTTCTCTCGGTAGCGTGCTCGTGCCGTCCAATCTCAATGCGTACTCTTCTGGTGGGGCTATAGAGGTAAATCACGGGGACGCAGGCGGAGCTACTGGAAGGCTTCGCAGTTCCAATGGGGTCTCCACCGGACGGATCATCATACGAACTCTCGGGTAAGAGTAGCGATAAAACCGGCTCGGGTGTCCACGGACGCTCCATTCAATTCCGTCTGCGAAGCTTTCATGTTCGCCGTTTAAATTAAGACCGTTGAGGTTTGCCAGGTGGCAGCGGTTGTACCACCATGCCCCGCGGTAGTGAAGGGCGCAGTTTTCTTCCGGGATGCGCGTCGTTGTCGCTGTCAAACGTTGAGAAATTCTGGCCATTGGCATTGCTTAGAGCGTCCCAACCTGCACCAAAGAACAAACAAGGATGTCTTGTATCAAAGTGCATCCATGCAGTTATGAGCACTCCCTAAAGATTAGAATATCCTGCATTTCTAGGGTTCAGTGTAGGTGTATGCAGAAGCAGCGAATTCAAAGCAAAACACAAGGTGCTATTTGGCCAATTGTATTCTTGGCTATGGTTACGTGGGCAGCATCAGCCTGTCTGTCTGGTTGTTGGACAACCCGGAACTCCTTATCTGCCTGTAAGTGACGCTTTAAACGTCCTTGGACGTTATGTGCGCCTGTAGATTTTTTGAACTGGAGTAAAAGAAGCTGGTTGGTACGATGTGTGGAAAACTAGAAAGAAAGCGCTGATGTTGCTAAGCGGTCTCCAAGGAGACGTGTCTCAATTTTTAGAACTTGACATGATGTGACAGACAGAAACCGGAAGTACGTACCGCTGCTCAGAAAGTTCCGCGCGGCATACAAGACTTAAGTGGGGAACTACGCATTGCACTTCAGTGTGCACAGGTAAATCATCCTCACGGGCCAGTGAAAGAAATTAAACAGTAGCGTTGACTAATGCTTCTTTCACCAAGCTTGTTTAATATTTTCTTGCTGGCATGCTTACCATTGTTAGGATGTGCCTATAGTTGGCTACGTGCGCGTACAAGTGGTATTATTTCGAGAGAATCTAGCAGATTCCACAGCGGAGATCTACTTTTAGTTAAATGGGAACGTAACTGCTCCTTAATTTATTCAAGATGTGTTTCCTTAGTTAATATTCTGCTTAGGATTTCCACAAGCGCACCTGCACAATTGTAACTCCAGCTCAACGTTTACCTCGACTATGTATATAAACGTACTAGCGATTGCTGGCCGCCTTGCCCGGAAGGGCCAATATTGCAAACTGTATAGGAGATATTGAGATATGATTGCTTACGATAACTACTTCGTTCACCGTAACATTGAACCCTATTTCTTAATTCCTACTTGCTGTGAATACATGGGCCTCCAGCGAAAGCGTGTAGGTAATGAAAAACGTAGGATGTCATGTTTACCTGGATATATACCGAAACAAATTGACCTACGTTCGTGTTCTCAAACAAATAAATACCTATGAGAAGTGATATCTTTAGTAGGTGGGAAGGATAGTCGCAGTTTCATTACAAATAACAAGCTTGTGGTTGCAGAAAACGCCGCGCCCTGTGCCAACGCAAAATTAAATTGAATTGAACAAACCTGCGGAGTTGTTTGGCTGCACCGCTGTCAAAAGTGTTTTCGGTCGTACACTCAGTGGTTTCAGAGTTGAAGCCGTATCGTAGCGTATATTTTAATGACGATAGTGTTTTTTGGCCTTTAAAGATTTACGGTTGATATGTTTTTTCGGATAGCAAATAAAAAAGACCATGCTTTAAAAGCGTCGTAGAAATTTCCCTGCCTGTCCCAACACATGGGGCTCGAGGAGTGCGAATGTGGAAAAATTGAATTGAGCTAAACAAAAGCTCCATCGCATCCATCGTGGTAGTTTCGCAAATGGATGAGAAAATGAGTGGGGAGACGAGCATGCAGGAGCTGTGGTTAGACGACGGGGACAGCTGAAGCCTGATGTTTCCAACGAGCCAGCAAAAAAGTTATGCGACTAATAAACAGCCTAAGAAATGTATTTTTGGTGTAACGACGTTCTCAGTTATATAAAGCAACAGCCCATTTTTTCTGAGTAGAACTGAAAGGTTAAAAAAATGTTTTTTTATTACAGAGTTGTAAAACCCCAACCCGATAGAAAAAAATCTCTACAAAGTGAAATCGTTATTCATATACATACTGTTTTTATCACGCCCCAAATTTCCGGTGGCGCTAGTGTAGTAGCGGTGGTATGAAGGTGGCGGTGACTAACTACATTCCTCCAGTTCCGGCGAATGGTATCTGCACCGACAGCAATTAAACTATGGCTGCTTGCTGAAACTATAGTTGCGGCGTAGACGAATGCCTACAGGATTCGTTCTTTTTGTTTACAAGCATGTAGTAGGAGTATTACCTGATGGACCAACGAACTTTCCCAGTTGCAGCTGGAAGAAGCTTTCTTCGTTGTCGAACCTTCACACTTTCGTAGTCGACAAATTTCTGATCTTCCGTGGTGTTGGTGAGCACTACACGAAGCATCATTTCGTCTTCTCCAGATGTCAAAGCGTGGAGAGCGCGGTTTCCTGACAAGAAAAGGTCAAAATATAAAGAAGCTGATAACGTAGGAAACCAATGTAGTGAATATGGTCCATTCGGAAAATACGAACAATTGTAATTCGCTCTGGCTATAACGGATGACCATACAAAAGAATCAGACGTAAGTTATAAAGAAGCTCTATTGAAGAAAAAAATAATGAGGCTACCAGAATTCAGCAGGTGTCGGCTTGATTTATGACATTTTCCAATAATTTGAAAAGTTCAATGAAAAACGGTTACAAGTAACAACCGGAAAATTTCTTGGCCTCTTCGGTTCATAAAATGTTTGCAGCTATCCTAATTCTGCAGCGTTATTTTCAAGGAGCACGTAAAATTTACTTGTATGCGGGGTTTTCTCCTTTTTACTAATCTGCCAGGCCCTGATAAAATAGTTTTAGCCGAAACTTTTTCAGAAATGGATACCACTGTCACTTAGAAGGAGACACAAGTAGTAGTAGTAACTTTGAGCTCGAGGCGTTTTCAGACGCCAGACGGAGCGGTAGGTCGCGGGAACCGTTTGGGCCAGCAGCTCTGGAGCGCGAGCTGGGTCGGCAGGGCGGGGAGGACCGCAAGGTCTCCTATCGCTCGTGGATAGTTTTATAGGGGCCTTAGTTTAGTGCACTCCGCCAGTAGTTTTCGATGCCGCTGTTTGTTCAGAATGGGCAGCGGTCCCCCTCGTGTTCAGGGTAAAATGTATGCAACAGGACGGGGTGGGCTAGTGACCTTAGCCTGGATGCGCCTGAGGAGACACAAACACACAATAGTTTGTCTTAGTATTTTTGCAGACGAGGGAAGTTGTTTGCTGTGTTTTAGCCATCAGATAACACAACAGGCGGACGGAGCCCTTACGTATTATGTTGAAAAGTTTTGGTACTTTCTATGCACTTTTTCGATGGGTGTTGGTATAGGCAAATTATAGTCTCTTACCGATCCAAAATTCCTTAGCCGGTACACCGAAACCTTCGGCGTACTCCGTCCAGTTTCGATAAAAGTAATAAACGTTGTTACCAAACTGCCCTCGCTGTTGAATAACCTGCAAAAAAGGAAACTGTCAGAAACTATTACTCCCGAATGTCGGGTGCTGAGGCTAATACCTCGTGAATCATTGCCAAATTTTCAAGGAAAAGGTGTATAGGTAATAGCTCTGCACTCTTTTTTATCCCTATATGAATACAATGTTGTAAGCATTCAAGATAAAAGCGTGGATTGCAGGAACTTTTCCCGAAAGCCTTTGTTTTAACTAGGAACTTTTAAAGACGAAGAAATATGTAACACTTGTGCAGAGAAAAGAAATGATAGATGACCTCGTCTACGAGAAATACCACTATTAGTTGTGGCATTCTTTATGCGGTTCGCTATAGGAGCGTCTTTTCACTATATAGCAATGGCGTTGATATTCCCACAGCGCCAAATATTTTCGTAAATATTCTTGCACTGCTTGTGCCTGCAGCGTATTTTATTTTAAGTGCGAATCACTGGGACCTATGTCTTTCAAGCACGCTTGTAGTTCAATTAAGAAAATTATGGCATACATTAAACTAGAGGGCCGGCCGGGCACAGCGTGCAACGAAAGGGAAACGCAGCGTCGGAGAAGGGTTCTGGAAAACGCCCATGAAGAACTCCGCCCCAACAGGGTAGGGAGCTGCCGCAAGTGCAATAGAAGCCGAATTGAGAGGTGAAGCTACAACGGCGACGAACAGGATGCTGCCGTAGACGTCGGGTGGGGGGAACAAGCTTCAGAGGTTTTTTGCACTGCACTCTTCAAGTCGGAAGGGGTGCGCCGCACAATTCAACAGAAAGTTCAACAGCAGATTAACGGGACGTCCAACTAGGCTCTTGCCTGCACGTTCCTACACAGTTCTAAGCATCCTCTGTCAATTTTAGTCTTATTGAACGCACCATACAGCATGAACTGCGATTTGTCTCAATTCGGAAAACTCATTATTTAACGTGCGCTCGTCCTGATGTCTTCCCTACGTCTGTCGTCCTTCTGCGCAATCTTCATGGCTTTTTTAGGGATTAGATGGGGACTAATGGAAGGAAGTAGGAATTCGACGCTCAAACCGGGCATGGATATCACTGAATGAATAAAAAAAAATGTGTTGGCTATATCAGCATCTCCCCCCAGATATAAAATTGAAAACCATATGTTTGTTTTACTGCGTTACAATTAATGATAGGGCTTTCTTAGTATTAAAAGAGTGCCTAAAAAGTGGACATTGGCTTGAGATCCCACAGCAGTACCCGGAGAACTGTCCCAATTACCTATCGAGCTTTAGGCTGCAGTAACACAATGATAGGCGGTCTGGCAAGCAGAAAAACGCCTCACCGTCCAACCTCCGCCGTCCACGTCCATGTCACAGTACACGGTCTGTCCCGAAGGACCTGCCGCCTTGTGGAATATTGTGTAGATTCCGCTCGTCCTCTGTCCCCCGTTCAATATGTCGTTGCAGTGCTTTGGTTGAACTGCGTCTGCGAAAATTGGGATAGGCACTGAGTACTTCGTGATGCAATAAATGTTTAGTTCGCATTTACGCAGAGCAGACAGCGAAGAAAAACACGCGTCAAGGGTGGGAACTAAACCGAAGCCTTCATTTTCCTCCTACGAAAATTGGAACTCTGAATTAACGACCCACCGCAGTGTCTCAGTGGCTAAGGCGTTGGGTCGTGTTTCGAAGGTCATGCGTTCGGGTATGTCCCGGAGACCATAACGAAAAAACATTCATAACAAAGGCCTCTGTTCTGGAAGTCTTGGAATCATAACTAGCACAAAAGGTTAACTGACCCTAACATGTCATAAACGCTTTAGTCACGGTTCATAAACGCTTTAGTCACTGCACCCCCAGGTTTTTTGAGAAGCTCTGGCTTCCACCCTGAACGCTGGAAGCAAGCCACACTCAATAGAGTTACATTGCCCTAAAACCGAAGGAATTGTAGTGAAACCCTGCCTGCCCGGCAGTGTAGCTGGTATGGCACGTAAACGATTTCCGAAGGTGATGATCTGGGATCCCACCTGAGAAGCATGTTTGTTAAAAAATGGGTGAATTTCAACCAAAAAAGATGAACCACTTCGCCAATAAATCCTCTCGAATATTAATGTTGAATTTACTTTCTGCGTTCGCTGAACGACCTCCTTCCTACCAAAATCCCATTTCACATGTACAATCTATACTTCCTTTAAACCCACACGCAGTGGTTTGAACTTTTCAATTCCCATGAAAACGGTATCGATGTACTTTGCAAATTGTTCACGAGGGCGATGCCAAGAGGGGAGAGTTTCGCCTGACAAGGTTGTTAGCGTACGTGCTTTCTTTGCCACCGAAAACGTTTCAGTTATACTGTAGTGAATGGTTAGCAAGTTACTTTCCTAATTAATAAAAACACAACTCGCTTATGCGGCATTTTCTATAACGACGATTCGCATTTCCTTCCAACCGATGCTAATTACAACTATACCAGTGGTGCGTATGTGTGCGGGTGCATCTGTGGATACGCATCTCTACTCAGGGGCTTTAGGGGGCGTAAGAAATGTAGATAACTTTCTGTGCCGTATTCTGTGCCACTTGGTGTGGCAGGTACACATATTCATGTCACCATGTTCCTAAACCTGAACAATGAAATGTTTGTTTCCAAATAACGTCATCCTTCTAGAAGACAGCCGGGGTGAAGAAATTTTGTCGGAAATGATTTAGACGTAGGATACTTACTTTTAATGTCGTCAAGGTGCTGAGCCAACTCCAATACGTGTTCCTCTGCCTTTTCGATTGATGGCTTCACCACTGCTGCCGGCTGCACTGTGCTTACTAATAAAGCACAGGTTATGCAGAAAGCGATGACCATGGGAACCATATTGACCTGTATGAACAATACAGAATTCAGGTTTCTACAAAAGACACGAAAGTCCACTTTCTTGCTAAGTTTTCTATAGGTTTTTTTCCCGGAAGTTGATTTTACTAAAGAAGAGAAAATCTGCCAGGTTTTCTCTATCTGAAAGTCAAAAGCTGATTAGTGTTGCTCTAGCCTTCGCCAACTAAATGCATGCTCAATTAAGCACCTCATTCCACACAGTTGAAAAGCATTGCCTTCTATCTGCACTATTGGGTCTAGATGTGAACTAATATTTGGCTGGATAGCAACAACAGCGATTATTATGGTTCACCTATATGGTTCACGTATATTTTATACGAATGCACATTTCCTAAACGTTCATTGTCCACTTGCGAACATCATGTTTCTGCTAGTATACAAAATATGCACGTCAACTGTCTTCCCGCAAAGATATTTTAAATAGCATACCTTAAAAAGGAGCTATCCGGCATATGTTTAAGAGGAAAAGTCTGCAGATACGATAAGGGCGTAGCTTTGGGAGCACTTTTTGGCCCCGTAAGTTTTGAGCTTGGAGACTGCAGTGCAGCGCTTTGCCGTCCGTATTCCCCGTGAAGTGCACTGCGAAAACCGATGCGTAGCTAATAAGTGCTCATTATAGTTTAAAGGTGTCTTGCTTTAAGGCAAAAAAGCCGCAAGTGCCCCATTTTGCGAAAAATCTTCGTGGTTGTCGTAGCAGCCAAGTGAAGAAATTGACTGCCGCTCTCGAGAACCCGGAGTGTGCAGAGCTAGCAGCCCAGTGCTCAACGTACTGTGTCATTTTTTATATATATTACATGGTAATCAGACGACTTTTATGCGCATAAACGACGCGCTCTAAAATATACACGAGTTTAAGAAGAAGAACAAGTCAAAAGTTCCAGCTAAAAGTGCGGAAGGCATCCACACGCATCAAGAAGGTAGAAGCCATTGTAGGGTCTCAATTTATGATGGCATAGACGCTTCGTACCCGCGCTTATTGCTCCCGAAAGAGCCCTTTTGTTGAACGAGGAGGGTACGCATGACGGTCGATGATGCGGTACTTCCACAAACTAAACAGCCACACAAATAACAAGAGATCACGTGTAACTGCACTGTCTCTGTTCCCCCGAAAGAAATCGGATAACTAAGGGGTGATGTCTATGCCTTAGCAGTGTTTGTTGTAGAATGGCCCACAAAAACACTGAATCTCTATACGTCATAAGCAAATGGGCCGCCACAGTTTATGTTGACTACACAAACGAGAATTCACAGACCATAATACAAAAAATTCTTTAGAATGTAGCCACGTGTTAACCGGAAGTGTTGACGTACGCAATTTATAACGAAAAATGTTTTCACAGTGGGCTGTATGCACATCCGTCTAACACGTAATAGAACAGTGTCATCCCTAATATTGAAGTATGGCTGGCGATATATAGGCACAGGGAACAAGTCTTCTGGTAATACACAGGTTATCTGCTTTTTGGAGACGTCCAAGAAGTATTCTAGTAAGAACTTACTTTCAGAAAACTGAATGTTTCCACTACTTCTGTAAGAAAATTCCTGGGGAGCCCTAGCCACCATTGGTTCTACAATAACAAATAAATACGGAAAATCCGCACCGAACCGACGTTGAAGCACTACTCTTAGAATCGGGCGGTTCATACGTCTGAGGAAAAGAAAGCGGGAAACCAGAGGGTGTAGGAAAATGCGGAGAAGTGAAATACCTCCAGATTATAAGGGAAAGTACAGATTACCTATCCGTATGAGCTAAAAGCATGAACTCCCCTCGAAGATAGTAGCCTATGCAGGGCTTGCACCTTACCCCCAGGAGAGTGGTGCACTTGCAACACGTAGGCAAGCTTTGCAAAATGAAAAAAATTGCACGCTTGAGCACGGGCAAATATTCATAATGTCTCCTCATGCATGATTGCGTCTCACACTAAAATCTCTGAAGCGCTGACTTCCAGTCAGGTCCACTGTTACGTATGTGGCTAAAGGAACCCCGAGGTACTGGAGGTCCTTCCGTGCCCCGTTATTCCGCCACAAAACGTGGGCTGAGTACCCCCCCCCCCCTCACTCCGCATTCCGAGGCAAAATCCCTTTGAAGTTTCAAGATTTAAGGCAGCGCAAGATACTTCACAAAACTGCGTTATTAACCTGAGCGCTACCAGTACCCTTTCTTGTTGCTGTTACAAACGTAGGCAGTTTAATCAGCGTAAGCTAGGACCTTGACTTCGCACTTTTCCAGTGATAAACCTGTCACGCTTGTGTTCCGAATTATACTAAGAAGTAGTGGTTCGAGCTATAAGCCGAATAATAATGGAGACAATGGGGCCCGTTCCGACCAGAAGATCGAATATGATAGGAGCAGAAAGCACCCTACAAATGATCAGCCTTGTGGTACAGTTATAACAAAAGCAGCAGAAACTAACCCAAGACGGTGCGGTGGTTTTTGCTATTTCTGTTTTTTTTCCATAGTACTTAATTCAAATATAGAGAAACATATATAAAAGGACTATTTGCAAACCATACCGCTAAAAATACAAGTGTAAAGGGGTTCTCTTGAATTCGGCGAAAGAAAATTGTCAACAAGTCTTCCCCTGATTAGGTGGACAATATTACAAACCACTGCCAAAGAGGGCACAATTCAGGCCAGCAAAGGGCAAAAGTACTTCGCGCTTTTGTCATTCCTTTCTTCGTGGCGCATACGCACTTGGGAAACTAGCAAGGAATCTGGCGCTTTTCCGGGCGATGTGTTTGCTTCACAAAATTCACAAAAACTACGAATTGAAACGTAAATGCCATGCAACATCGTGTGACGCCTCAGAGGGGGGGCAGATATGTAGAACAGGTGCACACCTGCGGCAAAGAACCCTTATGTTAGCGAATCCATGGCGTACGCCGATCTGCTCGGTGACGACGTATTTCACACCGTAAAAAGAAGAAACGAAAGCGAAAAAAAAACACGCATACATGGTGTAGTGGAAAAGAAGTCGGTCGAAGTAATACGCGCCAAAAGAAATAAAAAAAAAACCAGAGGGCCGAAAGAGAGAGAAACACGACGAAGCAGTAAACACGTTGTTAAAAGTATCGCGAGGTTTCCCCTTAGAAGTGTCCCGAGGCACTTCTTAGCGCCAAAAGGCTACTAGGCTCATTGTGCGAACGCTCTGCCTTCATCATAAAGCCACCATTATCCCACAAGGAGCCCACAAAATTCTCACTGAATGCGGCCAGTTACATTCCGCGTGCCCCAGTAATAAAACACAAAAGAATAGGAGCGAGCGGCGCCTATTTCAACAGACAGAAATGCCCGCTGCTCCGCTGCGCCGGTGCACTGCCGACGGAGGAAGAGAACATCGCGACGATGCAAAGCGTGCGAAACGACCCGCCGCCTCAAAGCAACGTTCATCCGCCACGCCGAAACCACGTCGGCGTGGCGGATGTTAAACACAGCGATATAAACGCTCCGCAAACTCCGCGAAACCTAATTTTCTGAACTATACAGATCGAGATAGTTATCTTTCTAAGCACTACAAAACTTCCCACGGTCACATGCATGTAAAAATTAAGAATTAACGACAGATCGCAAACAATTGACGCTTGCTAGGGGTCCGAACATGAACAAAATATATCTGGGGTCGTGTTTATATCTGGGGTCGATACCATCATCATGTTGATGATGATGGTATTCAGGATGACGACTCGTAACCACATGATAACCCCGATATTGCGCCCTTGTGGCAAGTAAGCGTTTCAGAAGCCTACGTAGCTGTGATTAGCATGCAAAAATGTCACGGTATTACTTTTTTTCCTGAAAACGTTTCTCTAACGTGTGGGGTTTCCTCAAAAATATCCGTCGTGTGAAACAGTTTCGCTTGGCGGTAGAAGCTGCTGTATTGGCAATCATACACTGAGTAAAAAGGCTGTATTTGATAGTGAGCTGGTGTCCTTGGCTTGGTATGACCGAGAAGAGTTAGGGACCCCAAAGTGTGATGTTTCCCAAAAGGTTACCGATATGTTTCAGCTGCCGCAGCACAGCTTCCTCTTGAGCTCGGTTGCAGTGAACACGCGAGCGTGTGGCAGCCGTTTCTATCAGAACAGACATCCATGGCCTCTGCGCAGCAAAACTTGTGTGCCGTGCGTGTGGCGAGAGTAGGCTTTCACTGCGCATTTAGCGCAATCGTAGTGTGTGCTGATCATCCGCTAGCTTTAATTTTGTTTGCGGGAGCGGCGGACCTGTCTGGTACTGTACAAAAAAGTGTAAACCGGAACCGACCAGAGAACTGTGCTTATGACGAATAAACATTTTGTAAGCGTTGATACAATGTGAGCGTACTGTAGTATGCCGGTCAGTAATGTGGATGTCATACTCAAAAGCTTCACTTTTTCTCAATTTTAACGGGTTGGCTACAATAGACTTGATGCAGCGATTGAATGCACGCTACGCGGAAGCCAAACAGTGTCGTGTCGTTGCTTATCAGGGTGCCCTTATAATCCGCCGAAGGTCAGCATCTTGTATGATCATCATCTTCAGCCTGTCTACGCTTACTGCAGGGCAAAGTCCTGTCTTATATATATTCAATTACCCCGGTCCTGTGCTAACTGAGACCAATTTATCTCCGCCATCTTCTAACATAATCTGCCCATTTATTTTTGTGCCACCTTGGGCCACGCTTGCCTTTTCTAGAAATCTACTCGGTCGAAATTGATTAGCAATGTTTATCTTGCCTTCGCATTACATGTCCTGCCCACGTCCATTTCTTCGTATTAATTTCTACTAATATGTCATTACCACGCGTTTGTTCGTTGACCCACTCCGCTCTTGTCTTGCCCCTTAACGTTTTACCTATCATCTTCCACTCGATTGCTCGCTGAGTCGTCCTCAAGTCAAGTTGAACCCTCTTAGTCATGGATGGAAAACTAGGGAAAAAAGGACGCCAAGCACGAGGAAATACGACCCAAAACAATGCTGTCGGTATGTACCAACTGGCTTAGCAAGCTGCACTCTTTTTAGTGAGCCTCGAAGTTTCTGCACCGTATGTGAGTACCGGTAAGATTCAGCTATTATGGTGTTTCCTCTTTAGGGGAAATGGTAGGCCGCCATTCATCATCTTGAAATGCCTGCCGAATGTGCTCCTACCCAGTCTAATCCTTCTAATTAGCTTTGCACATTTTATAAAGAAGGCTTATCTGATACATACCACCCCCGATGCGCAGCAATGTTGGAGACAGTAACGTGTAATAAAGGTATAAATCAACAGCCCTAACAGGCTTGTTGCGGAGACGCTCAGTTGTTACACCACGTGAATTGCCTTTGTATTTGCCACCGAAAAAAAGACACCCGTGCAGTGTTACAACAGATACATTCATGCAATTTAAAGGAGCCATGGACTACCACCTTGACTCAATATAGTGTGGAAAATACCGGATTTAGGATTCTTGTTTAAGCGCGTCAACGCCAGGATTTCTCTTTAAACGTTCGAAACACACTTCGGTCAGCAGACGACATTGAAAACACTAGACGCTTAGATGACGCGAAGCGCGGGGAATCATATCGTGATCAGAACGCACTGCGCATGCGTGGTGGTTCGCGGAGACCACAGTAGGAGGATCCTGTAGTGCAATCCTTCACGATCTTCCGTGTTCATGCTACGCGTGATATTCTATGTACCTTCGTTCCATTTTCATTTCTTATAATAATCAGCCTCAGTCTGATTTTTTCAGCATTATATTTAGTTGGAACATAACTTACTTGTTTTCCAGTACAGGCGTTTGCTCCCACGGGATCATTACGACCAACATTAACATGCCTGTCTTCGCAGCTGGTGCAGTGTGTATAAATATTGCCACGAACCATGCATGTGAATTGTTTATTTATGTTTTGGTTTTGCCGACCGGCTGCGCCGAGCAGAGTTATCTGTGATATCCGTGGGCCTAGTGAAGCGCGTGTCCCATTGTTTATACCGCACGTGTTATCTCCTTTGATAGAGAGAGTGTATCAAAGTAACGTTACCAGCCTAGAATAATCTTCTTTAACTGTTCGCTCCAATAAACTTGTTTTTCCGTCAAGCCGCCTGCAGCATCTTTAGCTTCGTGTCAATATAATGCGTAATTCTCATTTATTTGATTCAAGCCCGTTTAAATACGTTCCTATTAAGGAAGCCCTGATTGGCTGAAAGCAGACCATCAGGTTTGACACAGCACAGGGACGACAGTATTTTTCTGCATTTGTGCAGGATATGGCCTAGAGCTCTCGCAGGTGCAGCTACGTCACGGTTGATAATGACACAAAAAGGACATTTTGCCATTCACAAACTCAAAATTTTGATCGGGGTCTTATAACAGCATCGGACAATTTGAGGGAAAGACGTGTATGTAGAGGGGGCGGTCCATGCCACCAGCACTAAAATACAACTGAAATTTTCTGGAACAGCTTCGCTGCCGTTAAATTAAACTTGCGCCCCAAGTGCACATGGCCGAAGGCGAGAATGGTACTTATTCCGTCGCAAGTCGAAACAATGTTAAGACGATGTGACTCCCCATCTAAAATCTGCAGGTCACAATGAATGCATAAATCTTAGTATCAAGCTAATTTCTTCGGCAAAGGTTGGGCTGTTGACAAATTCCCCTAAAATGAGTAAACACTAGCACGGTATTAAGCGTTACACTTTGAGAGTAACGTAATGCAGCTTTGTCTACACATCTATGGCAACAGGCTAATTATACAGCACCGGAACGAGAGAAATCGTCCAATGCTATGAAATCATAAAGCAAAACAATCAGAATGCGCGAAATATTTTTCGTTTTCTCCACCAAAGCTAACCAGCACCTAGGCAATATTGGAGGGCGGCGAAATAATGCACTTACCGAATTTTCTGCGATATATCCGGAGGAGTACTGCACACTTCGAGAAATCTCAAACCCACAACTGTTCAAGCGCAAAAGCTGTAGACCACGTTTCACCGAGCGAGCGTGTCGATTGTGTGTGGTGGCCGGAGTTTTAACTGCCGCGTATATAGTGACCTCAGGGTGCGTGTCGGGTAAAGATGCGTGCGTGCGAGTGAAACGCAATTCTCAATGAAATAACTGTCTCGGCGCCACCGCGTCAAAAACCCATTGGCCTCTTTATGTGCAGTCGTCGAGAAACTCAGTGGCGGCCCCTGTGAAATACGGTCGTGACGCAAGTATATTGTGCTTAGAGCGGGCACGAACGTGCGTATCTTTCAGAGATGCCCTCACTGTTTGTGCGTCGCTTGGTCGTTGGACAATTACCGCGCAGTTATTTGTTTGCTACAGTTTGCGTAGTTTTTTTCTCAACTTATTGTTGTTTGGCTTCCTCGCGGCCGGTCCTTCGGGGACTATACTTCCTGGGCAGAAGGGATTGCGCAATCTTTCGTGAGCTCTCTTATGTTTCTGACAAACCATTTTGTTTTCTTTTTCATTTTGCCGCTGCTGGTCGTCAACTATCGCAACAAGGACTAGGTTAAAGTGCTTACTGTCGGTCATCATTCTGAAGCATGTCTTCCGAGCCCGGTAACCTGTTTTCAAAAACGTTGCAAAGGACATATACGTACGGACCTAAGATATAAGACGCATTAGCCTTACCTCGATACGTCCAGTGAGCGTTTTGGAGCGGATTTGTCGCCTTTACAATCTATGCTTCACGAGCACTGAAGGTCAGCGGAGGGAGAATTACTAGCATCAAGGGTTTTAATTGTGGTTGCCAGGAGAGACAGATCTGTGATTTGGCAGAAATCGTTGGGGTTTATCAAAAAGTGTGATCGAACGGTCGGGAGCTCAAGCGTGGAACCACAGCCTAGCGTTCAGATGTATCAGCTTGTTGTCCTGCCCTAACGATCCACTCGCGCGGATTTGATGTAACGAGGTGGTAAACGTTACCTCCTATGCCTCAATCGAAGTGGAATATACAGAGCTTGAGTTATTCTCCCCGGAGCATACCCTGGACTTGGCTAGGTTACGCGGAAAAGGGCAGATGGTTTCCTGAGTTTAGTATTTTTAAAGATAATGTTATATTTCCCAAATAACCAGCTTCGCCCACGTAGATTTGTAGATACATTGGTTGGTGGATCCTCCCCAAAGTTTTTGATTCTTATGTATTACGATCCCCTTGTAGCATGTGAAAAGATGAGTTCCTAAGCGCAGGGGCAGATGTTTTTTGACGTCTTAACAATGGAGGTGTTGTAAGTCGAGCTGCCTCTTAATCCTGCTGTCTGTCGTGAGTTACGCAGTTGTAGGAGCGGTTCGCAGACTCACTTATGGAGGGCGCAGTGTTCTTCCCGCTGGCGACCCCATAGAAACCGGTTCCCAGAACCTCCGATGGAAAGTGCAATGGTCTGGCATTACCGGGTTGGTGACGGTGCTGCCATTTTTGGGCGAGCACCCGTTGACTTTCCAGGCAAAAAGTAAAGAACTGAAATTTGGCTGTTTCAGCAGATTTCACACTGGGAGAAATGGGGTTTAATTTTTTTCGGTGAGGGGAAGACGGTAGTTATGTTCGCGAGGTGCACGGTATGCGAGTTCGCGTACCTCTTGGTGAGTGCCTTGTTCTCTTCCGGACCATTGTGTGGGGTTGTCCAGGTGAAGTTATTAACTTTCTTTATTGTGGACTTCGTTTCATTCCGGTTCATTCCTTCTTCCTTGAGCATCTTAGTAAAGTGTTAGGTATGTGTTGTCAGTGATGTCTGAGAAGTAAAGTCAGGGAAGTTAAAGTCACCCAGAAGCATTATAGGACAGTTGGGGGGACGTATGGAAGTTTTGATCAAGTTCCTTGGACGTTTTTTGCACTGAGAAGTCTACCAGGAAAAGTCAAGAGAATTTGAAATTGATCGACCATCCAACTGCAAGGAGCACATTGAAATCAGCGTAGATACCAAAGCTGCCCTCGCTGACTGGGCACCGCATGAAAAGAAGCAGTTCCGAGTAGAATCAAGGAGCCTCTACCTAAAGGCCACTGGATACCTGGATGGCTTCCGTTTAAAAAAACTGTGCTGAGGGACCCCAACTGCATCAGCAAGCCGTTTCACTGTAGAAGGTTCTGCTGCATCCATGAGGAGCTTGGCTAAGAGCTTCCCCGATAATTGCACCTCACCAGGTGCCCCCTTTAATGGATGATTTCAGCCTTGTTATGGCATAAAACATTGACTATACCGCTTTTGATTGGCCGGATGAGTTCTGGCAAAAGATCTTTGAGCTAAACCTAGGTGATGGGGCCCTAAGGTACCCATTGTAAAAGCGCTGTTGAGCCACTTGCATGGAAACGCAGATGTAGAGAGAGGCTTCAGTGAAACTAGGCGTATGCTTTGGGACCAAACTAGTTTCTCCATTTCAAGTGTCAACGGCCTTCGGTCTGTAATGTTCTCGGAAAGATTTGGCCGCAATGCAGCAGCAGTGCCCCTGAGTGGAGAGCTCATCAGAGCTGTGAAGGGCTCTCGTGAACACAATATGCAGCGACTTGAAGGCCTAGCATTGGAAGAACCACGTGAAAAGAAATCAAAGCCAGGCGATTGCGGTGCTACAAGCAAGGCTGACAAAGAGCAAGAATTGCAGGCCTAAATCGATTCAGCTGAGAAGGTGTTGAGCAATCCTGATTTTCTTATCTCAAGAGGCATGAGCAAAAAGTGCTTCGCTGATGTGCAAAGTCGCCAGTCTCCTGAAGGAGGGCTGGAGGGAGCTCTTGGAACCTTTGCCAAACTTTGCAGAAAAAGAAGTCCTAAACCTATAATGCTGATAATTAGGCTCACGTGTACAGTGTTTGTTCTCTTGAACTGGTGTTTTGGGGCTTCAAATGACTAGGCCTATTTCATGTAATTTCTTGGAAAAACCAGCTAAAAGCTTCTTCTGGTGCTTTTATGATCAGTGTAGTTTTTTTGCTTTCTAATTGCATGTTGAGGAATTGCATGGCTATGAATAGTAGTTTTTCCAAGACAATTGAAGTGGTCCAAAACAACCTGCTCCAAAAGCTGGAAAGTTTGCTCCAAATCCCCATTTTTGGTGGTCCGAGCACTGTTCCAATGAGCCAATTCTCTGTTCCCCACTCCATTAGTCCAGCAGGGTTATAGGACAGTTGAATGGCTATGTTCAACTGCTAGTGCCTTTGTGCAATCATAAACAATAGCATTTTTGGTATTCCTGTAGTAGATACATTCCTTCACCTCTTCGTTCAAAATTATTTGCATTCATGCAAAATTTATGGTGTGTATATTTACGACATTGGAGGCCTAAAAAATAGTTTTTCCTGTTGGTTCTTGGCTTATCAAATGCTATTTTAAATGCCTCAATATCAGGCCTCTAATTATGACAGCTAATGGCAGCCGAATGCCATCTTTTTAAGCACTATGCAAAGTGCTGGAAGTAGTTGGAAGCATGTGGTTCTGCCAGTATGGGCAGTCGCTTGTTGGCATTGGTTGTCAACAAATTTTTCTCCAGTCCCACCTGTGTACAGCTGCTTCGTCATGGGGTGATGTTGAAGCTGCCATAGTTACCCCCATAATGCTTGCACCATTTTGTCACGAAACATGCGAAATTGGGGAGTGCAACACCTCAAAGCGCGAGAACACCACGCTAAAAACATCCCTTAACCACCTTTCAACTGTGAACGCCGCTCTAAGGACATCCATCAACGAACTCACACCGAAAATGCTGAACTCAGGCAACGGTAGGGAACTTCACCGAAGAAATAGCCAATATACAGGCAATGCTCGCAGCTAACACCTGCGAACCGGCCACGCGACCAACACTGCAACGCCACAAGGAAATGGACGTTACCAGCAAACAAGATGAAAGCGAGAGCCGAAATTCCTTAGAGCCAACGGGCAAAAAGCGTGCTGCAGAAACTTATCCGTCAAGGGAAGCTATCACCCATCATTTCAATGAATACGAACAACGGGCAGACAGCCGACTCATCAAGCTCGAAGCTCAGGTAGAGAACCTATACATCCGCTTCAACAAGATCTAAGAAATGCTAGACGCACTGTTCAAAACCCAGGCCAGCTATCAACAAGGAACGCCGACATACACGCAGCTCTCATACAACGAAGGCGACCAACCCATACTAAACTTCACTTAAACATGGCTGCCACAACTGAAGGAGCAGCAGCCACAGCAGGAATGTTGATCACAATGGATCACAAGAAGAAGAGCCGGCATGAAGGAAGACAACCTGATCATGACTGGCTTCCATACAAGCGAAATAAAATCAACGTACTCATACGGAAGATCTACAGGGCGGTCCTCAGCCTGTTCAAAACGACTAGCGCAGCGCTCTTCCTCCAGCTAGGCATTCACAACATGCTGAAGGAAATCGCCGAAACGCAAAGAGCAGCACAGTTAGAACGACTTTCGACAACCTGAACGGGGCTTCGAATCCTGGGCAGCCTAATGTACAACAGCCAATACAAGGACAAAAACCAACCCGCCATACCACTGAACATACACCGCCAAATCAAGGTAGACCACCTACCCACGAACATGCACCGGATCTACAACAAGGAATGGCAGTCAGCGAGAGCAGAGGATCTCGTCAACCGCCACTCAAGCGACGAGCAAGCAAGGTAAATAGACGCTGCGGAATACCAGCATGAAGCCTTTGCGGTAACCGTCGTCAAAGCGACCACAGGAGAAACTACCACGGCAGTGATCCCGCGATGCACCAAAGCAGCACACGCAGAGGAGGTGGCCATCGCTTTGGCCATCACCGACGCAAACTGCACGACAGTAATCAGCGACTCTAGAATGGTAACTTGCCACCAGCGAGCCCAAGGAACATTAAAATCAAATGGATACCCGCTCACGAAGGCGAGATTGTGCCCGCGACTAACACGAACCACAATGAGACGGCGCACGCGGCTTCACGAGCACTTACCCACCGCGCCGCCGCCCCCAGTCGTTCTGTGGAGTGGTTCTGCGCAAAGGACCGCATGACCGACTATGATGAAATAACCAAGGCTTATCGATTGGCCCGCTGGACCTTCTCACCCTCACAACCAGGTCTGAGCCGAGCAAATGCCATCACGCTACACCAACTACAGACGGGATCGGTGCCCACCCCTGCACTACTAGACCACGTGTACCGCGACACGTACCCAACCGTCGAATGCCAAGTCTGTCGCAAGGGAAGGGCCAACCTGGCACACATCCTATGGGAATGTACCAAGCACCCCAATGCATTTACCCCAGGAGCCATCCAGCCACGGCTCGAAGAAGCCGTACGCAATTACAACTATGAGCAACAACTACAGTCCAGCAGGTACTGGGGGCGCTCGAAAGGCCGTTGCCGGCTTGCGAGCTGGCAACGGTGAGTTTGAGTCCCTAGCCGAGTAGCTACCCCACCCTTGGGACAAGAGAGTCCCACGCCGCAGTGCGTAAAAACGCCGTCTGCCGGTCTCAATAAATGTTTATTCAATCAATCAATCAAACGTTGTGGTACTCTGGGAAAGAAAAGGAAGCTTCTCATGCCACCTGCACTAAAAGCAGAAAATTGTGTTCTGAACAGGACTAAGGCTGCAGGCTTTAACTAAGCAGGTAAATAAAGTAGTGCATTTACTAAACCCTCACATTCCAGCCCCAAATAAGATTCGGTCCAATGTACTTCAGTGGACCTTTACAGGCCAATTGTGGTACATCAAGTGCGAATGTAGCATTCATTAGTGTGGCTCCACGCTTGCTCTGGTTTTAATTTCGGTTTCCTGGTATGCTGGCCTGTCTTTGAAGTTTGCTCAGCCCTCGACATCATCACCCGGCGCAAGTCGTGTTGTTTATTGGTTGTTTCAGGAAGCTGGTCAGCGGGTGTCATTCATCATCTTGTGCTGCTCCCCCTTGCAACACGGAAGTTCTTCATTCTGCTCTAGGTCACCTACCACTCTTCATACGCTATGTCCTGGCAGTGTCGACGACCCCTCTTGATTATTTGTGGTTCCATGGTGGCGGTTTTTCGGGGGGGCAAAAAACAAAAACGCCAGTGTGTCGAGATATCGGCGCCCGTTAACGATCCCCAGGTGGTCTGCTTCCGCTCAGTCTTGAGTTGCAACGTCAGTGTCCCAGCAACGTTACCCCTGGCTTGCGTGTTTCGGACCATGCCGTCTCCTCCTGGCACTCCTTCCTTGTTCGCCACTTCGTCTCCCTGCCATCCTGAGCTCCGCACTTAAGGGGCCATTCAGACAAAATACAAGTTTGTTTTATTCTGGAGATTTCGTGTTTTATAGTGCCCCTGCGCTTGTCCAGCAGCAAATGCTTATTCACTGAGAAATTAATCAATTTTGTTAAAATTTTCATTCTCCCACCAAATCGTGTTTTCGCGACGTCTGCCATGAAGTCACAAGGGCGGGTATTTGAACAAACTTCCAGTGCGTCATTTGGCTCTGCAGCCTTGCTTACCGTCAGTCCTCCTAATTGGCGCTACCATACTCATTCACGAACTGTTGTCCGCCGTTGCTTTGTTTTTGATCTTACTTGCACCTGGCTTGTTTTTGTTACTGTGGAAAGCAATCACTTCGTGAAAAGTGAAGCATCCTCGACAAACAGGGTAATGTAAGACAAACGCCTATCGGCCAGTGTCGTGTAAGCAACTTCAAAACGGCGGGCTGCTGTGCAGCTAAAACAAGCATAGTGCGCCCAGTACCAACAGTAGTGGGCATCGTTACTTCTATCTTTACGTGTATTTTCGTAACTATCATTGTTCACCGCACCATTCTTACTGCTGTAAAATGAATATACATTACATTTAAGCGAAAATTGCTCCTTCAGCAAGCTTATAAGCCGTGCCGAATCTGCGTTTGCTTTTGCCAGCATCAGCCAATCGCACAGCTGGGCACATATGACGTCACAGGTTTTGTTGCAGGAAGTGAGCCAGTGGGTCGCACGGCCATTCACTTTTTTCCCTAAATATATTGCTTATTTGAGCGAAGTGTGCGTTAAAAGTGGTGTCAGTATGACACTAACCAGGCGCTCTTTCGAATGAACCAAACTTGTGTTTTGTCTGCATGGCCCCTCTAAATCTAAATTTAAAACACTCTGTGTGTTGCTGCGGCAGTTCCGGATTGGGCTGTCTTGAATTCGCTAAATGCGTCCACCCACCACTTGGTCCTGCTGCCAATTTTAAGGCGGGGGGCGCTTTATGATTGGGCCATTCTCTTGGCACGACATTTGACTTTCACTTATTTGTCTTCTCCTAAAGGAGTTTTGGTGCCTCCCTTCTTAGAGAATGTGTGAGGATGTGCAAACTATTCAAAACTTAAGAATATTGAAGTGAGCTGCATGATCTTCAGTTCGCCTTATAATTGAATATTACAGTTAGAAAAAATTCAATATTTTAGAAGAATTCCAAGGTTCGGAACACTTTCAATGTTTGAACTACTAAAAGAGAAAGAACCGTTATTTGCATCACGGTTAATCTGGAGCCTTCCACTTCGGTGCACTTCATACCCCAGGTGTGGCTTTGATGCGTAAAACACCGTGTACAGTAGAATCTCGATGATACAAATTCGTCGGGAGCACGTCAAATATTCGTATCATCGCGAATTCGTATGAGCCAAACAAGCTAAGAAGAACAAGAAAGTGAACACATACATACTTTATTGGGCATAACTACTTGCGGCCGAAAAAGTCCGTAGTGTTCGTTTGCACACTTTCCTGCCCTCGATATCGCCGAGAAGACCTGCCTGAAAGGAATAAAACCGTCTAGCGGTTTCTTCGCTTGCGCTGCCGGCACTTACGGTGCGACGCAGAACATCGACAGCGAGAAGGGCTTCCGACGTCGACGGCAGTTGGTCACACACGTCGAAACTTTCACCGTCACTGTCACTCTCGACGTCATTCACTTCGTCGACTAAGTCTTCGATAGACCTTAGCCCACAGGTCGCAATGTTGTCGGCGGTGACGAAGTCTTCAGCAGAAGCTTGCGTTTCCAGACTCTCCCAGCCTTCAATCACCAAGTCCTCATCGGGTTCTTGATTGCCTCCTGTAGGAACCGCGTCCGGTCCTGTACGAAACGCACATTTGCGAAAGCAGTTCGTGATTGGTTTCGGGAGGTAGGTGTGGAGAGGAGGGCCCGTGGCCGCTGCTGCTCGGCGGGCCGGCAGAGACTGGAGGTGAAGGGAAGCGGGTATGAAAAGGGGCGGCAGCCCCGCACATTAGCCACGGTTGCTTATCTTCCCCTCCGAGACGAACTGCGCCGATTCTGGTCTCCTCGCAAGTGCGCGCCGGTCAGTCGCGCGTTCGTATTATCCGCGAAGGCTTAAGAAATTGTTCGTGTAATCCCGATCATAGCGTATTCTTTATCACATAGTCCGTCCAACACATTCTTGAAATTTGTATCATCGCGAAATTCGTATCACCCAGAGTCGTATCATCGAGATTCTACTGTATTTGAAAAAAAATTGAACATTTGTGGTTTCTTTTTCCTCTGTGGGATGGTGCAGGACGGTGCTTCGGCGGCCTTCCCAGGATCCACCTCGTGTGCAGCGGCACAAGCTGGTGGCCGAGGCCTTCACACGCCGTCACGAGCTCAATCGGGGCCAGGGCTCCATCAGCTTCCACAGCGCGCACGACGACCCCGTCGGAGAGCAAGACCGACAGACCGAAGACCGACTACAGTCGAACCTCGTTAATTCGAACTCGCTTAATTCAAACTTCTGGGTTTATTTGAACTGATTCTGCGGTCCCACAAAAGTTATGTCTATTTAAACAGCTTTTGTTAATCGAACTTCTTTTAATTTGAACAAGTTTTCGTGCCCCTTCGAGTTTGAATTAACGAGGTTCGACTGTGCTATTCTTGGTTACAAGTTGAGATCGGCAGTGGCTCTCTTGTAATGTATCACTTCGCCGAAACGATGGACATGTGACATCAACATGCACGCGCATGGTTTGAAAAGAGATTGCGCTTAAGGGGAACTCACCTGATCACATTGGTATGGGACTTGCGAGAAAATTCGTGACCCACGGGCTTAAAAGGCACTGTGCGCCAGTGTAGAATGTTTTGCAAATCCATTGGAATGCTTTTAACGAACAGCCAAGTTTGCTTCTTTTACAAATATTGCACATTTTTACCGAAATAAAACATAAACTATAAATGCGTTTTAGTTTACCGAGTCTTCATTTTTTAATTTTCAGTACAGAAGTGGCATATTTCCGATCTAGGCAAGCTAGGCCATTTCGAGCATTTTGATTGACCTGCAAAACTTTTCGTGCTGGTGCACGATGGTTTTTACGCCCGTGGGTCATGAAGTAGGAAGTGCCATAGGAATGTGAACAGGCAAGTCCCCCTTAATGCGCAACATTCTCGGTCAGTTTGTGTGACATCGCTTCAGTAATTTACAAGCCGATTAAAGCTGGAAGAAAATCACGGAAACAACTCATGTCCTGTTCGCACAACTCAGAGGAACAGCTGGCTGCAGTAATGAGGTGCAGCATTAACTTCCAGGGTCATTTCTTAGTTGTACCTGAATATAGGTATAAATGCTTTCTTCGCGGCCACTGAGGACAAAGAGGTCCTGCGCATTCCAGAAATAGTGTAAAAAAAAGAAGAGGGGGGATTATTAATTAAAGTGGGACTTGTCTAGGATAAATGCATAAGCTTCCACGCTGCCCACTGAGGCCTCTTACCCCCTTTTTCACTTTTCCCTTCGGACACTTTTCGGCGCCTCAACGCGTTTCAAGAACCAAACTAATGTTCAAAGCGCGCCTTTCGCGAACTTATCGGGCAGAGAAGTAAGCGCTACCAACCGTAAGTTAGCTCCCGACTTAACTTAAGTGCGCCTTTTCCCGACCAACATTGGAACTACTACGATAGCTTGGCTGAGGTGTTCGATTTCGCGCGTCGTACCCGAGAAATTGATAAAGCTCAAACAATAAAGCGCTTTCTGTGAGCAACAACGACCCGCACACTAGAGCACTGCACGGGCCCGATTTTAAAGGGACACTGAAGTGATATGTAAACATTTCGGGATTACTAGCACAAATTGTAGTCCGGAGTCTCCAGGCCATGTTTGGACCACTCTGGGCGCGTTTACGCGATTTTATTTAGTAGAAAAATTAATTCGAAAATGCTGTCCTCCTCTCTTTACGCTCGCCCATTTTCTGCAGCGTTTTCGTGTGACGTCACGAGGAGCCGAGCTCGCAATTGGCTGCGCTACTGCACGGCTCCCCGGTCTTCAGACAAAGTCAGTCGGCCCAGCGTTTCGTCCGCCGGCCGCCGACGGGTCGTCGCAATTCGCTCGCTCAGTTGAAACGAAGCCAGGACACGTTTGTGAATGGAAGAATCTGCCTTTCTTTACTTGGTTAGTTTGTACACTGTATCTAGCTCCAAGTCAAGGTCGCTTCACACAAGCGCTGCACAAGCGCACATGCGACGCTTCGCTGACTGGTACGCTCCTCTTGAAGGCAGGAGAAGAGTCAGCGAAGTCAATATAGGTACTAAGGAAATAAAATCAACTGATATTTTTACCGTACAGCGTAAAACTATGGTGCGGGAAGCACTTTTTTGCGCTGGGCGAACAAGCACAGTGGTCGGCAGCACGACTACGCATCTGAGAACGCTTTTCCGTCTAAAAAATGCAATTGCTAGACCTGAGATATTGTGGAAACTTGGGGGATGCTTACTGCACGAGCGCAAAACAAGAAGTAGTCACCTAAGTTGCTTGAAATACTAAAACTAAATAAAAGTGTAAATTTATTATACAATATATACCTTTAATTTACTAGTACAGCGGAGCTCACCCCGTGGTCGAGTGGTATGGAGCGCTAGGTATGTCACCGCAAGTGTTTTGCAAGTCGCGAGTTCGAATCCCCGCGGGTATGTTTTTTTTATAAGTTAACTTTTTCGTTTTCCGCCGATGTTTTCTATACTGAGTGCACCTTTTTTTCGGCTGCAACGTTCATGGCTCCACGAACTAGTTCACAAAACGCGCGCAGGCTGGCACTGGCGCGCTAGCGAGTTCTCGTTGTCGTGCCGTTGCTATAAGCACCGACTGCTTGCAGGCGGTGGGCACAGGCCAGAATGAACAGACCCATGGCCTGGTGCGAATACGCTTTTTACGATACAGGCATGAGTGAGGCAAGCTCCAAATATGGGGGAAAAACACATGGCATTTGGGCATCTGCGGGTACGCGGAGTGCGTTCATGCACTGCGTAGGCTTCGGCTAGTGAATGCTACGATTCCAAGCCATCCTGGGAGGCTTATGTTATGAATTTTACAGCTGACAACATGGCAGAAGCGCGGTACGATGATTACGGAGTTATTGAGAATGCCCATCCAAGAACGCCACCGGTTGTGTTTTGCAGAACCGAAACCGAAACCGAAACTTGTTTGGTTGCTCACCTTGGGCATCGTCCAATCACGGTGCCCCCTCCTCCCAACGTCAAAGCTTTAGTTGGTGCGGCCGCCGCAAACCGCGCATGGTAGTTTTTCTTCTTTCGCGCTTTGTAAAATAATTACCGATTTGTCAACCGGATAAACGATGAAAAGTGTGCTAATGTGAGCCAGTCTACGCAGTGCAAGCAAAAACGGGAGCTTGACAATTTCACTTCAGTGTCCCTTTAAGGCCCGAGCCCGGCCCGAGCCCGCTTCGCGAAGCCCGTGCCCGACCCGATCCCGTAACACCTACCCGAGCCCGGTCCGGGCCCGGACATTCATAAGTGACCCTGGCCCGAGCCCGGCCCGGGCCCGCCATCTCAAGCCCAGGCCCGGCCCGGCCCGGCCCGGTAATTTATTTTTTTGGCCTAAGGAGGGTCCGCGCGTCTGTGAGCAGGCCCAGTCTTTGACGCTGAAGAAAGTTGTTTATTATATTCTGGGCGATCAGACGGAGCATCTAGTATGTACAAGCACGTCATGAACAAGCACGTCATGAACTCCAGAAAGTCATGAACCGTCATGAGTTAACCCCGCATCGGCGTAATAATAGCTCGTATTCTTAGACGAGAGACACCATCACCTTGGATTGCCAGACTCTTGGCAACTTCACGTGGTTGTCTCGGCCACAAGTTGGTTTTACTGAATTTTTTTTGATCCGCATTTGAATCAACGAGTATGTACGCGCGTTGAAATACTTCACCTGCAGTGGCTGTTAAGCGGTTGTGTTTGTCTGGCATACGTGTTTGATTCCCGGCGACGGCAGCCGCATTTTGATTGGTGCAACATCTAAAACACACGTGTACATACATAGACATAGCGACATAGGTGCAGAGCTCCAGGATATCTGAATAAGTTCCTTCCCCTCTTGGGCATTCCTTGTAATCGTATGTTTGGTATGTTATACACCAAAATATAAAATCGTGATGCAGTACAAGAAATGTCATTAAAATTGCAGTATAGTGGCCATCAGACCTAGCACAATACGTTTTTAAAACAATGCGTACAATTAACCGCAAGAAGCGCGCAAAAATAAACCAAGAATATTCATTTTGAGGCGGGTTTCCAGCGATGGCGTAAAGGTAGAACACCCGCCATCGCGTGCAGAAGGACCGTGGTTAGAATCCCGGTGCCGGAAAATTCCCGCCGGATTAAAAAAAAATCCGCGTATTGATGGAATTGCACAAAGGGGCTTGGGGTGCGGACTGACCCCGGCGACCATTGCCGGTAGCGCACTCCCTCACCAGAGCAGGATTGGCCACCCTTGTGTAGTAACGGCCACAACCTCCCGTGAATACGCCAATTAAGCCTCGGCCCTCAGTCCCCAGCGGCTGCGAAGCAACTGAACACGGCGGCGGTCAGACCTGTGGCGCAGCAGAGGGTGCTAAGAATCCCTGGTTCCGGATAGGACGCCAATGGAATCTGAACCTGGCAACGTTTAACGCGCGAACCTTATCTAGCGAAGCAAGTCTCGGGGTGTTGTTCGAGGAATTAGAGGGCATTAAATGGGATGTAATAGGGCTTAGCGAGGTTAGGATGGCAGGCGAAGCCTTTACGGTGCTGAAAAATGGACACTTCCTATGTTACCGTGGTATAGAGGACAGAAGAGAACTGGGAGTGGGATTTCTAGTCAATAAAAGCATAGCTGGCAACATAGACGAATACTATAGCATTAACGAAAGGGCAGCAGGTCTTGTAATTAGGCTCAATAAGAGGTACAAGCTCAAGGTGGTGCAGGGCTGCACGCCCACATCCAGCCACGACGACCAAGTAATGGAACGCTTCTATGAAGATGTGGAATCGGCAATGGCTAAAGTAAAAACACAGTATACCGTAGTTATGGGGGACTTCAATGCTAAAGTAGGCAAGAATCAGGCTGGAGACAAGGCAGTTGGTAACTATGGTCTGGGCAGTAGAAATAGAAGGGGGGACCTAATAGTTGAGTTAGCAGAACGGAATAACCTACGCATAATGAATACTTTCTTCTGTAAACGGGAGAGTAGGAATTGGACCTGGGGGAGCCCGAATGGGGAGCACAAAAATGAAATAGACTTCATATTATGCGATAACCCTGGCGTCGTGCAGGATGTGGAAGTGCTCGGAAGGGTAAGGTGTAGTGACCACCGTATGGTAAGATCTCGAATTAGGCTAGATTTGAGGAGGGACCACAACAAGCTAGTACGAAAGAAGCCGATAAATGAGCTAACAGTAAGACGTAAAGCTGAAGATTTCAGGATCGCGCCGCAGAACCGATATTCCGCCCTTAACGAGGAAGCCGAGCTTACGGCACAGGAAGCCAGCGACAACCTTACACGTATTACCACGGAGTGTGCAGTAGAAGTCGGGGGCACTATGGCTAGACAGGATACTGGTAAACGTTCACAGGAGACGAAAGATCTAATCAGGAAACGGCAAACCATGAGAATCTCTACCGCAGCTGACAGAATAGAACTAGCCGAGCTCTCGAAGTTAATCAATAAGCGTGAGACAGCTGACATACGGAAGTATAATATGGAGAGGATCGAATACGCTGTAAAGAACAGAGGTAGCCTGAAAGCAGTGAAGAGACGTCTTGGCGTGGGGAAAAATCAGATGTATGCACTTAAGGATAAGCAAGGCAATGTCATCACAAATAGGGACAAAATAGTCACAGTGGCCGAGGAGTTCTATAGGGATCTGTACAGTAGCCGGGACATACAGGATAATGCCGAACGAGACAGTAGCTCAGAGGAGATAGACATCCCACCAGTAACGACCGAAGAAGTAAGAAATGCATTGAAAGAAATGAAAGGGGGCAAAGCACCTGGTGAGGATCAGATAACAGCAGACCTCTTGAAGGATGGCGGAGAAATTGTACTTGAAAAACTAGCAAACCTGTATACGCAATGCCTAATGACCGCAATGGTACCGGAATCTTGGAAGAACGCGAACATCATCCTAATCCATAAGAAAGGTGACATGAAGGACCTGAAAAATTAAAGGCCGATCAGCTTACTGTCAGTCGTCTACAGGTGATTTACCAAGGTAATCGCTAACCGAATACTCTGCAACCTTAGACTTCCGTCAACCTAAAGAAACCAGCAGGAGTTCCGTAAAGCGTATTCCAACAGATTGACCATATTCACACGATCAATTCAGGTGTGATAGAGAAGTGCGCTGAGGTATACTGAACCCCTATATTTAGCCTTCATAGATTTATGAGTAAAGCATTTGACTCGGTCGAAACCCTAGCAGTCATTCAGGCATACGGAACAGGGGTAGATGAGCATTATGTAAGAATACTAAGGATATCTACAATGGGTCTACAGCTACCATCATGCTCCATAGGGAGAGCAGTAAAATACCATATAAAGGAAGGGTGTCAGACAAGGAGACCACGATCTCTCCAATGTTATTCACAGCATGCTTACAAGAAGTATTCATTACGTTGTATTGGGAACAGGTGGGAGTAAGGGTTAATGGAGAATACCTCAGTAACCTCAGATTTTCTGATGACGTCGCCTTGCGGAGTAACTCTGGGGACGAATTGCAAAGCATGCTTCCGCAATGGGCAAACAGAGTAGAACCGTGTGCCTGAAAATTAATATGCAGAAACTAAAGTATGGATCAATAACCTCGGGACAGCACAGCAGTTTGCGATAGGTGGCGAGGTAGTTGAAGTGGGTAAGCGAATATATCTACTTAGGCCAAGTTGTGACCCCAGATCCCAACCATGAGGGAGAGAATATTAGAAGGATCAGAATGGGGTTGGGGTGCATATGGCAGATATTCTCAGATAATGAATAGCAGCCTACCATTGTCGCTGAAGAAGAAAGTGTATGACAGCTGCATCTTACCGGTACTCACCTACGGGGCAGAAAACTTGGAGGCTCACTAAGAGGGTTCAACTTAAATTGAGAACGACTTAGAGGGCAATGGAGCGGAAAATGATAGGTGTAACATTAAGGGATAAGAAGAGAGCGGAGTGGGTCAGGGAGCAAACTGGTGTTAAAGACCATATTAGTTGAAATTAAGAAGAAGAATGGACGTGGGCAGGGGCATGTAATGCGAAGGCAAGATAACCGATGATAATTAAGGGTAACAGAGTTGTCCCTAGAGAAGGCAGGCGTGCAGGGGGCGGCAGAAAGTTAGATGGGCAGATGAGATCAAGAAGTTTGCGGGGATAAATTGGTCACAGTTGGCACAGGACCGAGGTAATTGGAGAAAAATTCCCCGCATTTACCCGAGGGGAAGAATGTGAAAGTGCGAATGCCCGAGTTGAATTTGCGCGGTTCGGTAATGTTAGCGAAAGAGATCACACACACACACACAACTACAAAGAAAGAAAGATGCATTTATTCACAGACACGTATTTGTGTTGTCGTTGTACTTGATTGCTAGAGCGGATCTCAGCTTTGAAATTTCGGGTCAGTACTCCTTTAAGCGGGTGCATTAGCCTTTCTCACGCCCGATTCCTGGCCAATCCCCCACGTGGGTATCTGCCATGTCAGCGGCGAGGCAGCGCGCGCCCATCTCCCCCCGTTGCCAAGGAAGACGAGGAGATTCCTGGCCAATCCCCCACGTGGGTATGCTATGCGGACATCGCCGGTGGACGCAGGTTCAGGGTCGCTTAAGAAGTGCATTCGCACTTAATAATGGGAGATGCCTTTGCCCTGCAGTGGGCGTAGATAGGCTGGTGATGATGACCGCTACCACAATAACTACGTCATGCAGATTGTTAACGAATGAGCGGTCACTAGAAGGTGCACGGTAGCAAGAGCCGACAACAACTTTTTTGTTCCCGATTGCTAGTGATACCCATGAAATTTCTAGATTGTTCGGGACGTCAATACTACAAGATTTAATTCCACAAGATTCAATGTAAAAATGTAAAACGGAAGGACCCCTTCTTTTTCCACTAGAGCTGTGTTGATTGAAGAAGAACATATACAGTTTGTTTTTTGCTCAAATATTGCTTTTTTGCCTGCATAGATAGTATACTTTATGCAGCGGGTTGTATAACATGTTTAATTGTTTACTGTATTTTCTTAAGTTTTTTATTGAATTGTACTGGTGTGTATGCGAATTCTGATAGGAGCCTAAGTTTTGCGGATACATAACTGGTTTGAGTTATTTACTCGTTGATTTGTCTAAGTAGGAGTCAGTGCTGATTTCCTAGAACCTAGGAGTAAACATTATGGGTGCTGAGGACTATTAAAAGCATTTCAGATATGCACAGGAAATCGCTCCTTTTTGCCTGTGACATTCGGGTACTGGAATGGGTAAAGGGGCACTAATTGCCTTATTCCGTTTTATTTTAACTGAGAGATCATGTTCTTTATAACTCTGTCGCCTTGTGTTCAAAGTATAATGATGCTTTTTGACTGCCCTAGTAACGAAAGGCCACACATTTCCATGAAATTGAAACTGAGGAGAAATGTTGCGCGTGTGGTGATGCAGGTACCCCGAAATATCCACACATACATTCATTTTACATTTATATCACTTTCCCTCAGTGTTTTTTTTTGGAAAACCACTTCGAAAACCTTCCTTAATTCAGTTTCGTACAGAACTTTCCATGCGTGACGCACAAAAGCTAGTGCGAGAAAGTATAAGGGGAAATAAAGTCCCGGCACACCCTTTTATTTTTTTCAGTTATAACCCTCTCCATCTGTTTTGAGTGGTAGAGTGAAAGCTCCTTTATTTTAACAAATTTATTCCGAATTTATTAAAAATTTCATCTCAAAGATTTTGTCTTGCCAAGCTCCATAGAAGCCGATGCATAAAAAAAGCCGAATTATTCGATCTCTATTGGGTTCCGCCACGGTTCGCTCGAATTACGTGCCGCCACGTCTCCTGCTCGATTGCAAGCACACGCCCAGCGAAACGCACCCGCTCCCTACAGACGAGGCTCCGTTGCTTTTGAAAAGCAAAGATAGACTGCAAATTCGGGTAAAAGCAAGCTAAAACGCGAGTGGTTGACGCCGTGGAAGATGTATTGTTAATGGCCGGCGAATATGTGGGTGCGAGTGCCCTGGTGCGGGGTCCGCTGAAAAAGGGGTCAAGCTTTGTCAGGTCACAAGCGTGAACCTGCCGATGCCAGTGATGACAATGAGGATTGGGCATAGCACCAGTGCAGCCGTCTGCTTGGTAGTTATTGGACGGATTAAATTATGCTAGTTCTTTCAGTTTTGAAGAAGGCATTTAATCATATTCGCTCGTCATCGCAAAAAGAACCTAAATGAAAATAGGCCGATGACAATAAATTTTTTTACCCATCAAATTATTGATGTACCGACTTCTTCCCAATCGCAGTTGTACCGTTGTTATTCATGAATTACATTAGTTCACAAAGACAGTTGGCTTTTCTTTTCGTTTCGAATCAACCAGCTTTTACTGTATATGTGAGTTTACGATACTCGTATGTACAATATATGTCAACTTGGTTTTACATTTTTAGTGTCCCTTGAAGGCATGACGCGCAATAATGTATCACAATGCTTTATGTTTCCGAAGTATAATAGATATCTTATTTGGTGTTTGTGTTCACATGCAAACATACTGTTGCATTCGCGAAGGCGTCCCCGAGGCGAGCTTCGTCGACTCTGACATCATGCATGTGGTAGCGTGGTGAAGCGAGCGCCCAGCAAATGTTGCTGCCTTGAAGATGACAAGAAGCCGAAGACAAACTTAAATGGCTTATTGCATGGTGAGTGATGAGCCGAGGAAATGCCTTGACAAGGAACAATGCCCTGACGGGCGAGGTTACAGCGCACGACTCGAGCAGAGTGACAGCGCTGCTTCACTGCTCCAACAGGAATGAATTTCAGCGCTTAGGGGCTCTTATATATGCCCAAAGCGCTAACGGTGAAATAAGCGTTCGCTCTGGTTTTGCACACGGCGCGGTATGGTACCGACACACACAACGCTCTTGCCAAAGTAGGTGAGGAGTCGGTAGTAGTGACGCACGCTGCGTCCAAGAGAGTGGAGGGAGGAGGTGTCCGTAACAGTGTCCGCCTCCTTCGGGCATATAGACACATGTAAGATTTGCCGCTGCCGAAGTTTGAATCCCGCAGGCAGTGAGACGCCAGTAATCCGGCCTTTCCCCAGGCGCGTCGCGGAGTGTTAGAGTCCGTTGGCTGCAAGCCAGAGTCACCGACACAGAGAAGTCCCCTCCAAAGGCGCTTCTAGTGGAAGCTCCACCACAAAGCCGAAGAGTGCTGTACGAAGCCTGAAGCACAGCGCCGCGCTGATTCATAACAATACACATTATGTAACTTTGTATGCTTGTGTTACACTGGTGGGACTGATATGTTTTCGCGTATTGGGACAACTCTTCACACATAATGACTGCCCATTTATTTAGTGAGTTCAGGCTCTGTTGTTGAGGGCTGCTACTGAATCTCTATAACCAAGTAATATTCTTATGTGGTATTTTACGTATAGAAGTTTAGACAATGCATACGCAATGCGTATACCTGTATACGCAATGCCTAATGACGGCAAGGGAGCCGGAATCTTGAAAGAACGCGAACATCATCCTAATTCATAAGAAAGGTGACATCAAGGACTTGAAAAATTACAGCCCGATCAGCTGCTACTGTCAGTCGTCTACAAGGTACTTACCAAGAGAATCGCTAACAGAATCTCTGCAACCTTACATTTCAGTCAACCTAAAGAACAAGCAGTGTTCCGTCAAGGCTATTCAACAATGGACCATATTCACACGATCAATCAGGTGATAGAGAAGTGCGCTGAGTATACTAAACCTCTTTATATAGCCTTCATAGATTATGAGAAAGGGGCTAGATGATCGAGGGGGGTAAATGAGCATTATGTAAGAATTCTAGAGGATATCTACAATGGGTCCACAGCTACCATTATCCTCCATAAGGAGAGCAGTAAAATACCTACAAGGAAGGGCGTCAGACAAGGAAACACAATCTCTGCAATAATATTCCCAGCATGTTTACAATAAGTATTCACAACGTTGGATTGGGAACAGGTGGGAGTAAGGGTTAATCGAGAATACCTCAGTAACCTCAGATTTGCTGTTGACATTGCCTTGCTAAGAAACTCGGGACGAATTGCTAAGTATGCTTTCCACACAGGACAAACAGAGTAAAAGCTTGGGCTTGAAAATAATATGCAGAAAACCAAAGTAATGATCAATAACCTCGTGACAGCAGAGCGGTTTGAGATATGCGGCGAGGCAGTGGAAGTGGTAAGCGAATATATCTACTTGGGCCAAGTTGTGACCCCGGATCACAACCATGAGCCAGAGATAGTTAGAAGGATAAGAATGGGGTGGGGTGAATATGGCAGACATTCTCAGATAATAAATGGCAGCCTGCTATTGGCCCTGAAGAAGAAAGTGTATGACAGCTGCATGTTACCGGTGCTCACCTACAAGGCAGAAACTTGGAGGCTCACTAAGAAGGTGCGAGGCAGTGGAAGTGGTAAGCGAATATATCTACTTGGGCCAAGTTGTGACCCCGGATCACAACCATGAGCCAGAGATAATTAGAAGGATAAGAATGGGGTGGGGTAATTATGGCAGACATTCTCAGATAATAAATGGCAGCCTGCTATTGGTCCTGAAGAAGAAAGTGTATGACAGATGCATGTTACCAGTGCTCACCTACAAGGCAGAAACTTGGAGGCTCACTAAGAAGGTTCAACTTAAGTTGAGAACGAATCAGCGGGCAATGGAGCGGAAGTTGATAGATGTAACATTAAGGGACAGAAGAGAGCGGAGTGGGTCAGGGAACCAAAGCCTGTTAAGGACTTCTTAGTAGAAATTAAGAAGAAATGGACGTGGGTAGGGCATGTAATGTGAAAGCAAGATAACCATTGGTCATTACAGGTAACAGAGTGGATCTCTAGAGAAGGCAAGCGTTGCAGGGGGTGGCAGAAAGTTACATGATCATATGAGAGAGAGAAAGAGAGAGAGAGAGGAGAGAGAGAGATGGTATTTTATTCATAGGTAGAAAGTGAGGAGGAGTTGTTGGGAGCGCTGCGAGATTCAGAGGCCTCGGTTCAGGCTTCTGCTGACGGCTTCTTGAATGAAGTCAATCAAGCCGCGTTGCTCCTCTGCTCTTCTAGGTGAGGTCAGCCACTCTCTAGTGTATTGTTTTCTAATTTGGATGTACTGAGGGCATTGCCAAAGAATATGATCTTGGGTATTTGTAATTTTGCAGTGTGAACATGATTGTAAGGGTGTTGTTTTGCCATATCTGATGAGATGTAGCCGCGCAGGTGTTTGGAGTGTTCCGGCTTGTGACTGTCGGAGTTTGGTTTGCTGCTGTCTGTCAGATGAGATCATGAAGTTTGCGGGGTTAAATTGGTTGCAGTTTGCACAGGACCGGGGTAACTGGAGATTAATGGGACAGGCCATTTCCCTGCAGTAAGCGTAGACAGGCTGGGGATGATGATGATGTTTTACGCCATAAAAGCAGTTCAAATGTGCGCATGTGCACATATAACCAGTTTTTGCCTGTTATACTTCGTGTATTATGCACTGTGGACAGTGGTTCCAAGTAGGATGGGCAATAGAAGGACGCCCAATAAAGCATGTCTGCATGGATGTTTCAATCTATGGCTCCACATTCGTGGGCGGTTAGCTATTGCGTCCAGTTACTACACGACAAAAAACCTAGAAATATCAGTTCATCCGAAGTAGAGCTCGCGAGATTGGCGGTACCAGACAAGACTTGTGAAGGGAGATAAAACCTGAGGGGTCAAGTGCAGGTTGTTATCGAAAACCTTGGTTAACACACTCTTAAGGTAGTCGTGAAACATTTTATTTGAGTTAGGAGGTCAGAAAGTGGGTCAGTCGGCCATGTCTGGAAGGCCACAAACCCGCACTCATTCCACTGGTCTCTGCACCAGGCCAGGGGGAGCCCCGATTGCTGGGCTCGTCGGGGCTGACTTCCTTTGTTTTAGAGTTGGGGAGTGAAGAGGGGATGGAAGGATGCTGTTTATGGGGTTCTGGAGCTTCCCCATTTAACAGTATATTACGGCACACAAGAAACTCAACTTTCAATGTTTTCAATCTTCCCCCTACTGGTAATGTTTTTAGTGAGCGTCTGATAGAGTATGTTGGTCCAGAAGTGTGGAATATAACTGGTTGATCTGAGGCATGACCAGAATTTCAGTGAAAACCTGCGAAAAAACAATTTGTTTTTGTTATATGAAAAGATTGTCCCCTCTATTCGAACTATACTTTTTTTCCTGATCTGGTTTCTTCCTGATACGTCGTTTCCTGATCCTGAACAATGCGTTACTGAGAAATATATTATTGTCCCCGCCAACTAACGGTTTCCACTCGCATAGACCATCGTCACCAAGTAGGAATTACGTAAGCGCACACCTGGTCTTTTCAGGAATCATTTTTTCCAAATATGTCTCTATGTTGCAATCGTCTTTCTTATGACATTGTTGGTATAAGAGATACTGTTTTATTGAAAATTGGTGTCACTAATTTTATTTGTATGCAGCCATTAGTTCAACTCTGCATCAAGCGATTTTACTTCGCTTCAATTTTTCTGTTGTATTTGATTTGTATGCAGTGCATGTATGTACCCACTCCCCCCTGTTAGGCCATGGCCCCTCGATCAAGCGCATGCAAGCCTTGGGGGTGATGAATAAATAAATAAATAAATTAAATAAATAAATAAATAAATAAATAAATAAATAAATAATGGTGCAACGACCTTGAGATACCGGGTGCACGTATGGCTGGCGTGACGTGATGCCTCGTGATTCACTGTTGAGAGCGGTCGAATTTGTGCTCGCTAGAAGCGTCTGCGCTTCTGAATCCCGTGGCTACGCAAGAATTCATTTGTATCTCACTTTGGAGACGGATGGAGCACCAGCTGGGCTGCCTCTCTGTGTCGTTCACCTTTCCCTTGCGATAAATATTTGCGAAGTGTTAAAGCTAACCATTTCAAATATTAAAACGGTATATTTTCCTAATAAAACATGTTATTTGACATTACTGCTGAAATTTGGATTTTTGTTTCATTGTAACCGTAGATGGCTGTGCAAAATAAGCAAAAAGTGGTTGGGTATTTGTGCATTTCGCGGCATATGTCTTTGGAAAACAATTGTCTTCTGCCACTCCTGCCACGTAAGTGCCTCTCTTGTCTTTTGCCGCCCAGGTCTCACGCTTTTTGCTTTTTGCTTTCGCTTCACGCTTTTTACGACAAAAACCGTAGCGGTTTGCTCATTTCAATTTAATTTCGGGGGTCTCTGCTCACGCCTCAGCTACAGGGAAACTTTAGTTACATTTGGTATTCTTTCAATTCCGCCCCGAGAATCGCCACGAGCGCTCGTTTTATTTTGTATCGAATTATTTTTGAAAGAATAGTTCCTGTTTGCTATCACTAAAATTGAAGAAGCTGTGCGTTTTTAATAAAAGGAACACTAAAATATGACATCTGTATTCATCTTTCGCCTCGACTATGCCTAATGTTTTCCTTTTGTTTGACAACCTTGACAAGAATGATCAATGCCACTAGATTCAGTTGTTTGGAAATATTTTGCCTATATAAATGTCTGATTGAAGAATTCTTCAAGTTTTTACCGGGTGGCTAAATCGACAGATAGGCAAGAAGACACACAGAGAGACGAGATTTTCTCGTCAACGTAGCCACCAAAAAGTTACCGTCATTCAGGTTAAATTCAGAAGAAAATAAGGCGAAATTCCTACAATTTGGTTTCATAGCGAAATTTTCAGTTAAGGTATTCACCGCTAAACATGGCAGGTAGTGTTGGTTCATTGTCGAGAGTTTTGTGCATTGCTATTGCTAATAATCATTGTTGAAGCCAATGTCTTACATATTGTTCATAGTACTGATGCTTATTGCTTATCGAATAACCGTATTTTTAGGGGTGCAGCCTGTGATCCATTCATACCGACAGCTCCAGTGCGCAATGAATATGTTTCTGTGCGTTCACTTTATAAGGAAAAACCTTTTCGCATGAGTGATTGTTTTTTTTTTGTTTATTTATGGCATTGTCAAGGCCACAGGCATTTTAGGGGGAAATGTACACAAAGAAAGCAAAATAACATAAGAATACAGAAACTACGGAAACAAGTTACAAATAAGACTGGTTGTACAATACTGGTTAATCCAATATCAAATAAACGAAACGGGATCCATGGATTCGTAATACCAATGATCTGCCCTTTCAACAAACATTGTAACTTGTTACTTTTTACACCTCACTATAACAATACTTCAATGGCGTGATGATGTTGAATGCACGTCTATTTCAGCAACAAAATATTTTGGTTGCACACTAGTTGACAAAACTCAATATTTTAGGAAGCCCTGTGCGGTGGTCATGCCTGCTATGGCCTGCTCTAGCTTGTGGTGCAACATGCCACGACAAGGTCACTCGATTAGGATGAGTCAGGCAACGAAGAGCAGGACGAAGGAACGGTGTTTGTACAACACGCTGCGCCTGCATCGCTTTTGCGGTTTTTGTAAAATTTGAGGTACAGCTTGCTCACCGATACGGATGCGTGCTTTTGAAGTGATAGTCTTTTTCGGATACCTAAATGCAAAAATTTTTGTCTAGTTGTGTTTTTGTGTCCCTCATTCAACACCCGGCCAAAGTTAAACGGATTTTTCAACGAGAAGCTAATACAGTCGAAACCATCATCAAGCACTAAATCAGGAAGCATACTCATACTGGTCAA
>JABSTR010003586.1:0-21140 GCA_013339765.2 Haemaphysalis longicornis
TACATTCTTTGCTACATTGCTGTTGTGGACACTTGGTGCGTTTGGGGAGCTTAGTAAACTACTAAGAAGAATATAGCTACCAGTAGGGATGCCCTAGTCATCCACGCAATCTTTTGAGGTCTGCGCGTTTATATTGTATTTTTATAGGGTTTACACGAATCACTTTCTGTTACGTCCCGCCCACATCACCAGATGACCCAAGTAAACTAGAAAACTTTGGCCAATTGGTACATTGCAAAAAAAAAGTGTGCATGTAACGAGGACACAAGCGAAGACCGAGGCGAGACGAGGCTGAGGCAAGCCGGCGACTGGATGCCGATGAGCAATTCGATGAAAATATATTACGAATCGATTGCTGAAACGGATGACATTGATGATGCCTGGCACCGCAACAGCGATGTCTTCGATGGACGAAGCTTCGATGGACCTGGAGCCACGTCAGACGGAAGGGCGGGAGAACACGACGTCTTCGGCTTGACCCGGAACGGCTTGTATCGACGGGCTTTGATTGGCGTCCTTCGGGCTCGGGACATGCGACATGGGACATCCGAATCATGTAGTGTTGGCCGGGCTGGGATCCAGGGGCTTCTCGGCGCGACCTTCTTATTACTGACGGCTCCGTACACGCCTCTGGGATGCGAAGACGAGGGTTAAGTTTGCGATGAACCTGCACCTTCCCGCAAAGATATTATATAGGGTAATAGTTTATTTACAAGGTTATTTACAATACTACAGAAGAAATGATTTGGCAGAATGCCCAGGAGTTTACGCTGGCCTAGTTGAGAGCGCAGCGTTATCATATTCGGCTTGCAAGTGCTGTTGTGGTACGGTGAGTAGGCAATGGTTCTCGAGGCGCCGAAACTCGTCCATTATGTTCGGTGTCGATGTGTCTCTGTGGTGGAATCGGCAGTCTTAGTCAGCTTTGGTAAGGAAAGGTTATTGACATTGTGCACCGTGATAAGCAATGTACACGCCCTCCTTTCGCAGCTTTGTCTTCTCATTCTTCTTCTTCGGCGGTTCCCTACGGGAAGATGACGATGGTGGTGAACGCGAACCTATCTCGTGATGGATTCTTTGGTTGGCCAAATCCTAGGGGCATCCTGCAACAATCAGATCAGAGGCGCTGCGGTCAGGCTGGTTGAGCTGCAATGTGCGTGGCGCTTCCCGCCACAGCTTTCTCACGGGAAATTCAGCATCCTCCTCTAAAGTTTTCAGTTCGTCGTTTCCGTTGACGTTCAGCTTCGCGTGCCTTCGTTGTATCAGTAGCTTCTTGACGTAGTTTGAATGAGTCAAGGACATCAGGCGCGTTCGCGCACTTGTTCCTGTCCCGGATTTGTAGCGTAGTGGGAAGAGCACCGCGTACCTCCCATTGCGGCCCAGAGTCGTGGGATCGAAACCGGGCGCCGCTAGCTATTTCTTTTTTTTAAGTGCGAATGCACTTCTTAAGCGAGCCTTAATCGTCCGCCGCCGCCGTCCCGTCCGCATAGCAACAGCTGCGGGTGCGCGCGCTCCTCGTCTTCCTCCTCGTCTTCCCTAGCAACGGGGGGAGATGGGCGCGCGCTACTCTCCTCCTCCTATCTCCGCTCAGTGACTGCGGGTGTTGGGCGCCTCCTCTCCACTTCGGGCGGAGAGCTCTCGCTCGCGTAGCGGGCGGCGCTCCGCATCCGCATTCAGACGCGTGAGGGCGCTCGTGTAGCCCTCGCCGTAACGGCGGGCGCTACTCTCCTCCTCCTCTCTCCGCTCAGTGACTGCGGGTGTTGGGCGCCTCCTCTCCACTCCAAGATCACGATATCCACAGTAATTGCGCAATCAACCACCGTGCATTCGCACATACACACTCTCCCCCTCGGGGAAGTGCGAGGGAATTTTTATAGTGTAGTATCGCGGATCTGTGGGTGTAAGGAGGAGAGTTGCGCATGCGCAGTGAGCGTGTGGACGGCGCCGCCATCAACGACGGAAAACCAGGCGAGCCTAAGAAATGCTCCGCATTTAAAATTCGTAAGTGCTTTGGTGACTCAGTAGCACAGAAGAAAAGAGCCGAGAGATGCTTCTCCAGAGAGTGCAAGTTCCCGGCGAAACATGCGCAACTTCCACTGAGGAAACCCTAAAGTTGCGGCTGCTTGTCGACACCAGCACGCCAGAAGATGACAAAGTTTGGCATGCCCTCAAGGGAATTGCAGAGTGGTAAACAGTTTTCTTAACCCTAAGCCCGATTTCAATACGATTGTCGACGTAATTTGGTACAGCCGTACGTTTGAAGCTTTGAAGGCACGCCGGATTCCTCCTGAGTTTGGCCGACTGGCCAAGGCCACGACGGTGGCCAGCGCTCACCTCCACTCGTCTGTGGACATTTCTACGACTATCCGACAAATCGTTCGTGAGAGACTTATTCGGCATGGTGACGTCCTTGCTACGGGCCACCCTCTCACGAAGGTAACTTACTGATGCCTCACCAACTCGGTGCCGACCCACGACACATATGGACTCGTCATGGCCATCAGTCAAAGTTGCCGACGTTAACAACTACCAACAAAGGGACGTGGGCACTGTTGCGGAGTACTATCTACAATGGGAAGGTTTTCATCGTCCACAAGGAGCCTACCACCCTGAAGAGAACCATTGCCCGAGATTTCCCAGAAGGCAATTCTCGCCTTGACAGCAGTACTTTCATAGGGAACCACCCACCTTTAATCGATGTGGAATAGCCGGCCACATTTCGCGGTTTTGTCACAGTCGTCGCCAGAGACCGAACGCCGATCCCACGTGCACTTTCTCGGTCCAATATCCTGAATATTTGCACTCGATTGACACCGCCACTTTTTTCAACGGCAAAAAACCAACACGACTGGCCCACGCTAGGGGTACTCCACTTCGGACAGAAGTTTGACTCCACCACCTGTACGCCAGCGCAATCTCCATCACCTCGTCGCCATCCAATGTCGCCAACGCCGGGAAATCAGCCGGAGCGGCCCTTAAAGTTGAGGTCACCGGACAGCCTGTACGAAATATAACTTTGCCCGTTTATTTGTTAAAAAAATTATGCACCCCTCCTTATAACTACCGCGAAGGTTCAACGTGAAGCTTTCTTGTGATGGATTTCTCGGTTTGCGGAATCCCACACTACGAGCGTGTGCTACTTCTGAGGCATGCTCCATTTTTCTTGATGAACCACAGCAACTCTCGGGTGTGCACTCCGTAGGCCTAACGATTAAAATTGGGTTCTACGGTGTGAATCGGCACCCAGTTCTTGGGTACTTACACTGCGTACAGTGGGTACTTTGTGAGTGGCTGCCTGTTAAATGTGTTAACCTCAGAATGTCACGTTTGGCCTAACGTCGTAAACCTCGAAATGCGTAAAGCCTTGCTGCTAATAACCTTGCGGTATGCAGAGAAACATCATCCTCCTCGTACGTCTTGCTGTGAGTATTGGATGTCCACGTTCACCTCAGAACACGGCGTGAAGTTTATATACGTCAAGTATTGCTACGCCGGCGTCACCTCCTCCGTCTATGGAGGAGGCCAAACGAAGCTGTTTCCGAGCTTCGCCGGAAATGTTTTCAATCTTTCTTCGACCAGTGAAATGGTACATTACATTCCATTCCATACCTTCACCCAGATCCCCTTCATCGTCAGTGACAGTAGCTTTCCTGCAGTTTCTTGTTGTGTACGGACATTATAAGTGAGAGGCTGAAAGCTTCTCTTTAAAAATAGATGGTTTAATTGAAGGTGTGCCGACGATGGCTTTGGTTGTCAGTGGGGCCACAATTTCTGTTACGGACAAGACCTTAACGACAGTTTGGGACTAAAGCAATGTTCAAGTGGGATCGCGGTGCCACATTTTGAGGAGTTGTATATTTATATATATATACATAGCAGGTAAGGAGTTCCGGACTACCGAAGAAATAGGTCAAAACTTGGGTGCAGACATTCGGAGAACACTGAACAAGGGTTTTATTGTTCCCAACAGTTTCGAAAGGTGAACCTTTCTTCTGCGGGGGTGTTCAGTGTTCTCCAAGTGTGTGCAACCACGTTTTGTGGGAGCAAGCCATCGAGAGGTGGGCGAATCGAAGCAGAGTTGGTCAACGGTCGGTTGAAAGGAGCAGAGTGGTGAAAAACAAAGCGGCGATGTGATAACTGGCGCGGCACCCCACAGGCGAGAAGAGGGGGTTGTTAAGACTCCTAAGTGGTGAAGGTGGAAAGGGGAAGAGAAAAAGGGAGGGTATGCCGTGTACGGTAGTTGCGCCTCCAGGCTTTAAAAGAGGATTCCGGGAACATCAGGGGGCAAAAGGGGCTGCCTTGCGGGTGCCATGTGATGAGTGGCCATATGATTGATTGGGCGCGCAAGTGAGCCAGCCGGAACGACAGCGACGATGACGAGGAAGGGGGGCCGCGCGTCAGTGATCGCGAGGGCTGGAACGATAACGACTGCAAGCCAAATGGCGGAACAGGGCGCGGTCCGTGGAAACTAACCCGTGAGACGCCTGGGCCAAATTAAGCTGGACCGTCGTTACCCTCCGCCAAGGCTCGGGAGCGTATCTAGGCACCGTCGTCGCCGCGCTGGTGCGCCAATTGGTGACACTCCACCCCGGCTGTTGGGTGCTGCCTCTCCTGCGGTTTGAGCCGCTTATATCACATCGCGACGGAAAGTAAGCTGACTTGCTTATCGGGCATTGCTGGAACCTACCGAAGTGTGAGACTATTTCTGAACTGTTGACTGTGCCCTCGTGTGACCGAATCCCGTCCTGTATATAACGTCCTACCGTCTACTGTCTTGTGATTGTCCTTCATACTCTTAAATATAGTCTTCAACGGGATAACCAGCGTCCGACTCTGACTGCGTCGTCCTCTGCCAATTCCTAACAAAAGTGGCGAGCCTGCCAGGATCACACCCGTAACATCTGCAGAAAGTTGAATGCTGTGAGAACACGTCACTAAAGACTAGCAGGATGTGGAGAAGCTAGGGGTGATCGAGACGCAGCTGGGTCTCCAAGCACTGGAACTTCGGCAGTGGATCGACACGCAGCGGGCGGAGCAGCGTGCAGAGAGGGCAGCTGACCGATGGGCACTCCGTGAAGCTGCAGAACGGTAAAGAGAGGGATGGCGAGAAGCTGCTGAGTCAGCCAAGGAAGCTGCTGAGAGGAAAATTCGCATCCTGGAGTTGAAGATTCGTCTTCAAGAAGGTCGCAAAACACCACCGTTACTGCCGGAAACGAAACCAACCCGAATGTGCCCGTCGTGAGTCCACAGAAGCTCATACTTCTGTTTGATGAAAGACGCGATGATCTACACGCGTACTTGCAGCGCTTCGAGCGTGTGGCGATTGGAAAGGGTGGCCGTAGGGAAAATGGGTCGTCGGCCTCAGTATGTGCTTGTCCGGGGAAGCGCTGACCGTGATTGGCCGCATGACTGCAGAGGATTCGCTTGACTACACCAAGGTTAAAAAAGCGTTACTCCAACGGTTCAGCTTCACGGCTGACGACTACCAAGAGAAGTTTCGTAAAGCTCGGGCCGAAGATGGCGAGACGGGAAGGCAGTTTGCGGCGAGGCTCTCCAGCTACTTCGACCACTGGGTGGAAATGGCCAACATTCCCAAAACGTATGAAGGAATCCGCGATTTAGTGATTTCGGAGCAGTTAAAATGTTGCTGCCACCTGAAGCTTGTGGTCTTCCTAAAGGAGCGCGAGTGTGTTACCCCCAGTGTCTTGGCCGACGTCACGGACCGTTTCCTGGAGGTGCAAAGCGTTGTGATCTTGAGGAAGGCTCCAACGGGCGAGCCGGACATTACGAATGGTGCAGCCAACACACCGCGAAAGGCAACACAGAAGTGCTTTGTATGCGATCGTCCTGGATACCGCCCGCTAGACTGTCCAAATGTGATCACAGAGCATGAAAACTGGTCTAAGTGTAACCGGCCAGGTCACAGTTCCGGCAAATGACAAAGTGGATAAGGAGACAAAGTGATCGCATGTACCATCTACGAGCCTCCAGGGAAAGCCGCGTAAACTGAACCACTGCCGACCACATGCTTTAACGTGCCACCGTCCTCGTGCGCTAATTTTAACCGAGCTAGAACACCCCAAAAGCAGCGCAAAGAACACACTTTGAGGTGTTGCTACCGAAAAGGTGGGAGGGAGTCTTGTTCCGCAACAGCTCACCGCTACACGTTCCTCGAAAGCGAGGCTCTCTTATATGGGGTGTGCCAATTTGCGACTGGGAAGACGTTGAAGCAGATGGTAGTGCCGAATATTTTTAGGGAGTCAATTCTTCGAGCCGCACATCACAGCATCAATCTTCGACATGCGGGCATTCGGACTTGCAAAACGATGTTAAGCGGTTTGTGCGGTCATGTCCCATCTGCAGCCGGAGAATGACCACCTTGATAGTTGCCGTGGCACGTACGCTCAACGAGATCGTATACAGCAAGCAAGTGACTTCGATAGTTCGAGTAGGAACCTTGCACCCGCTTCCATATTCCACGCGTGTGAAACAGCAGCGAAAAGCCATCGTCCAACTGATTATTTCTGACTGCATGCTTTGCTTGAGAGCGCTGTGACCGTCAGCCGTGGCTGTGACTAGTAGAATAGTTGTTTGCTTCCCTAACAACTTTCTCAGGGTGGGGGTGATGTAATGAATGGCCATATGACTGATGGGCCGCGCAAGTGAACCATCCAGAACGACAGCGACCATGACGAGGAAGCGGGGCCGCGCGTCAGTGATCGCGAGGGCTGGAACGTAAACGACTAGAAGCCAAGCGGCGGAACAGAACAGGGCGCGGTCTGTGGAAACTAACTCGTTAGACGCCTGGATTACCTTACTCTGGACCGTCGCTACCCTCCGCCAAGGCTCGGGAGCGCATCTAGGCTCCGTAATCGCGGCGCTGGAGCGCCAATTGCTGACACTCCATTCCGGCTGCTGGGTGCTCCCGCTCCTGCTGTTAGAGGTGCCTATATCACATCGCGACGGAAAGTAAGTTGACTTGCTTATCGGGCATTGCTCGAACTTCCGAACTGCGAGACAATTTCCGAACTGTTGACTGTGCTCACGTGTGCCCAAAACTCGTCTTGTATATAACGTCCCACCATCTACTGTCTTGTGCTTGTCCTTCATCCTCTTAATTATAGCCTTAGACGTGATAACCAGTGTTCGACTCTGCCTGCGTGGTGCTCGGCCCATTCGTAACATGCGATTGCGACGTTACTGAACGGCGTGCCAGAGAGAAAAACAAGGTAAAGTACAGCAGCCTATATAAGGCGAAGGAAAATTCTTGGTTGGGATGTCAGTGGCTCGAAAAGATTACAGGGGCCGTCCGCAAGTTCGATGTGCGAGCAGCTTCACGGGATGTTTATTTTTTCAACGTAAAGTAGATACATGCGGAAAGGCGAAAGTGGGGACTGTACGTGGACTTTCGGACAAGGTCAGGAAAAAGATAAAAAAAACCTATTTTATGTGTTATTTGCATACATGTTACAGCTGAAAGCCCCTGGCCATCTCTACTAACCTGACACCTGGGGAGGGGGAAGCATGCTGTGTATAAGTGTGCTCTTGGCGTGTTGGCATTTTCGCTCACGGAGATAAAACCCTTGGGGGTAAAGGTATAAGCTTTGGTCTAAAGTCTGGTGTCTTTGAAGAAGAAAGCGTTCTTGCGCGAGGCGTCGGAGGAACATGTGTCCTTGTGTGTTCTATTAGTGCGCGTTACGTTCTTGCGTGTGGAGTTGAAAAAAGATTTTCCCGGCGTTTTAGTACTGGGGCTACATTAGACAAAATTAGGCTACAATGACAGTAGACGCCGACAGCCGGATCCCCGAAGAGACGTCGCCCCTAAAACAAGCTATATAATGAAACAGCTTTGACGGTGGGTAAGGAAAAAGAGAAGAATACAAGAAGGTGTTGTAAAAGAGGGTATATATGTGCTGTGGGATTTAAAAACTCAGTTGTTAGTCTGCGCTGGTCTTCGTGTCTTTCGTTCAGTAATTGTTGTTTTGTGCGCTCAAGTTACAGTCATGAAGAATAGAAGTTACACCAAAGTAACAGCTTTGGAGGTGGGCAGGTGGGATTTTTGCAACGCAAGATGCCCACTTTTCCTAAGAGCCTTATTATTCTGCGCGATTTCAATATCTTATTGATTCTAGGCTGCCTTTAGAAGCATTTTTCCTAGGAGACTGAAGAGAATTGAATTTATGAATTATGTAGGATTCTCTCTATTTTCAGTTCTTGAGAGACCTAAAGTTTGGCTGGAGAATATAGTGCTTGAGATCATCGAAATTATGGTTTGGCTGGTTAAAGATTTGCGCGACTGTTACGGAGGCCCTGTTATTGGTGTCTGAGCGATGCCCATTCAGGCGGAAGCTCATTGGCTCACTCGTTTTGCCGATGTACTACTTGTGGCAGATGGAACATTCTAGTATATATAAAAATGTCGGAAGAATTGCACGTGAGGCCGGGGCTTACGACTTGTTGTTAGGAAGCACCAATTTTTTCAAGCACTAAAATACCTTTTCTAAATATGTAAAACATCCCTGGCGTTGTGAAGGATGTGGAAGTGCTCGGAAGGGTGAGGTTTAGTTACAACAAAATAGTAAGATCTTTAATTAGGCTGTATTTTAGGAGCGACCGTAAGAAGCTAGTACAAAACAGGCCGATCAATCAGCTAAGAGTAAGACCGCAAAACGAGGAATTCAGGATCGCGCTGCAGAACCGATATTCAGCCCTTACCGAGGAAGAAGAGTTTACGACACATGAAGCCAGTGACAATCGTACACGTTGTATCACGGAGTGTGCAATGGAAGTCGGAGGCACGATCGCTAGGTAGGATGCTGGTAAACGTTCCCAGGAGACCCGATTTAATTAGAAAACGGCAAAGCATGACCGTCTCCACTCAGCTGACAGAATAAAACTTGCGGAGCATTCGGAGTTATTCAATAAGCGTAAGACTGCTGAAATTCTAAAGTATATATTATCGGGGGATTAGCATTCTGTAAAGAACGGAGGCAGCATTAAAGCAGCGAACAAGCGAGTAGGCATGGAAAAAATCAGATGTACGCACTTAAACACAAGCAAGGCATCACCAATTAGAATACATCTTTCAAAGTATATTTTGGTTGAATTATGTAGTAGTTGCCCGCCGCGGTGGCTCAGTGGCTAAGGCGTTGCGCTGCTGAGCACGAGGTCGCGGGTTTGATTCGCGGCAGCGGCGTCGTTTTTCTGATGGAGGAGAAAAGCAAAAACGCCCGTGTGTACGAGATTTCGGCGCAAGTTAAAGATCCCCAGGTGGTCAAAATTAATCTGGAGCCCTCCATTACGGCGCGCCTCATCGTTACGTTACGTCGGCGGGTTAAACCCTACAACCAATCAAACGAATTATGTAGTTAAAACATAATCAAAGCCGCAGAGTTTGAGCAAACACCTTATCAGCTCCAAAGTTGACAAACCGTCGGAACGAAGGCGTGCTGCCAATTGCTCGGCGAAAAAAATGTGGGCGGGATATCTTTCCGGCCACCATTTCGTGATCCCACTCGTTAGACCAGTACAAAAAGGAGGGCAGAACGGCAAAATCTTTGCTGCCTGCAGTGATTTTTAGTTTAGGATGATTCCAAGTAAGCGCATCTACAAATCCTTGAACTTCGCGGTGAACTTCATCATGCATTTAACGCTCTGCTGTCCCACTGTTTCTCTTTGCGAGTAAAACTTGAACCAGCTGGCCACACGTCAATGGAACTGCCCGGTAGTGAGTTTTACGCGCATTTTGTCAGTGTTGGATGGGTTGAGGTGGGTATTTGTGAGGTTGTAGCAAATACAAAAGTGTCCAGGCTGCTTTTGTTCCTCAACGAACAGTTTATTGTAGTGTGCTCATTGCACAACTGAGGTATGTTTAAGAAATTTTGCGGGTACTTCTGACGTACGTTTAGACGCAGCGCTCACAGAAATACGTGTAACGGTCACGCCTCTGCTAACTGCGTCGCCGAGTCGAGTCGCCGCTGCCGGCATCCACCCCACACACGCGCCCGCTGACCCTGTAAACGGCCTACACCATACATACATACACATACATCTGTACGCACCCAAACACTGCTCCCGTCGTGCGCTTTCGAGAGGCGCCCCTACCGCGAAGCTGTTATCAAACCGGAAAAATCAGAGGAGATTGCGAAAGAGTGCTGGGCTCAGTGTGATCATCGACATGGTAGGTGCGGGTTCAGAAACGTGACAATAAGTCCTCTCGCATTTTGCTCCATGGCCTCTCTTAAGCTTTTGTTTGCGCCATGAATTGTCTGCTGTGGCTGCGAAGAGGCGGCACATAAATGACCGAACAAATGTATTTCGTTATAAATCATGCCCATTAACTCGGAAGCTGCAAATAGGAGTTCATTAAAGAATTGCAAAGTGAGAAAAGAAATATACGCAACAGTAAAACGTTAGCAGACTGCAATACCTTCTCTCGTGAGCGTTAAATAAAATCGCATTTACGAAGAGAAGCTGCGCAGACTTCGCGTCCATTTTTTCCATCAGTCCCTTCGGAAGTGGCGGACACCAAGCTTGAGTGTTTGGGTTTACTCTTGATTACGCATTCTGCTGGAGCTATTGGGATGTATTGCGCGTAAAACCATGCCTGGTAAAAGAATCGGCTATATTCTACAGCGCGATTGTTTAGAGCTGCAACCCTCGGTAAGCGAGCGGATTATTTCGATGGCTCCGCGGTTCCCGGCGGCGTGAGCCGCTGGACTGCTCGTTGCATCCGAGTCAACGACTAGGAACCTGAAGCCAATTCGCAGCTGTATAATTCACGGTGAAATAAAAAGCAGGAGTCTTGTTGCGACAACGTTAGACAACGTGGGTGCTTTTTCCGTCATTTAAGTGGGTTTCTCGGGAACATGCGTCGTAACAGACGATCTTTGTTCATGGCTTCGTTTGCCCGGTCGGGCGACCGAGTCCCGGCGGCCCGGCGAAGTGAGATCGCCTACTAATGATGGCGGGTCGCTGTAGCGTATTTGTCACAGGGCCTGAGTATGTCGCCTGATCGTCAACGTTTATTGAATTTATCCCATCATGGTTCAAATTTAACGTTTGCCCAACTCCGGCTGCGGCAACAAGCACGTTTGCTGCGTATTTCCTGCTTTTCTCCAGAGATCCCTCGTGTGCGCGTCTAGGTACCCGCTGTACCTGTAGATTTCAATAAGATTGCTTTGTAACCTAGCCTGTCGGCTGTAGAGAAAGTGCATTGGTCCGTATATTATTCGCGGACTATTTTGCGAATAAGAATAGACTGCGAATAAGACTGCCAATAAGCACGTTTGTCCTAGCAAGCGGGCCCCGGTTTACCCTTGGCTGCACTGTCCTTCCTCGTAGTTGCTGCATGAATACCACTCCAGACATATCCAGCATCACATCGGGGATGTTTACTCGTTTCCTTCTGCCCCTAGGCCACGAGTTGACGACCCCTCGTGACGACCTCCGTGTCCGCGGCCTCCGGCTAACCGACCCACGAGATGTTATTACGGAATCGTCGGCCATACCACACGGTTCTGCCTTAGGCGACCGCGATATGAACGATGCGGCTATGACACCTACGAGCAAAGCAAAATAGCCCCCACTCCCCCATAACAACCGACAATGACCCAATGAGTCAAGTAGTTTTGAAGCTCTGACTGATTGTGGGGACGTGAATATTAATCGAGAATTTCTCCGCCGATATCCTTCCCCGCTCAGCCGCTCAGCGAAACCCCTGCACCCCGTGGTGCACTACGCTAATTACCATCAGAAAAAAACAAGGCCCTGCAGTTGTAGGGCGAAGCTCCTCTTGCTCGGGGCAAGTCCGTCGGCGCGCCGTGTTCACTAGCTCTCGAGGCGACTGCTAGAGGCGCAGCTGAGCAATAGTTTTTAGGTCGCCCACAGGATGGCGGCACACACCTGTACTCCTCCGTCTCTGCTGCTCCGCTGCATACTCGGGGAGGGGGGGGGGGGCGCTAGTTAATAAACATCGTGTATATACGTGTATATACAATCACGGCTATAACAACGTGTCGAGTCTTTATATGATGTGTGGGCGAATGTGTCACGGTTTTACCGACAAGCATTGGAGCTTCGCCCGACTCGTGATCATTGACTTCGTGGAGATGGCGGGATTTTTTTCAGGAAAACTGCAGCGCTTGGGACTATAAAAATTCCCCTAGAGCCTCCGTAAAACCTATTGTCACTCTAAGTCGGGATATATGGCTGAATGCATTGGTGGACAGGGCAAAAGTATCTGTGTCCTGCCGCCACGTAACAATATTATTCATGCATATTTCTGTACTCAGCTGCGTAAGGTGGAGACAACATACGAGGGCCGTTTATTTCATGGCAGCAAGAACGCCACGTAGACAGCACGGGTCAGCCCATCCAATGTACTCTGTGCTGCCTCCGTTTGCTTTGTGTCTTCAATGCCAGCTATTTTTGGTTGGAAGTCGCCCCCTATCCGCCTCACTAACACAGATCATTTGGTACTTCTTGAAAGCGGGGCCTTTGTGCTGGTGAGCAGTGACGACTATGTTGTATCCCCGCATCAGCACTGCAATTGTTCGCTTTCTTCTGGAACAGTATTAACCGCGGAAAGTTGTGCGTTCCCTCTAACCGCCTCGTTTCCTAAAAAAATAGCTCTTTGTACCTGGCGTATCCAGCTACCTTAAGTAGACCTTAGTGTTTCAGTATCAGTTTATTATTTCTTCCAAAAACCTCGTACAGTATTAGTGTTATACAGACGAGGGTCCCAAAGTTAAAAACTGTAACGGGACCCTCGATGAATCACAAGAAACAATAAATTAGATCAAGAAAACACGCGACATGTAATAGGAGTGAATGGCAATCAATGATACAATATATTGGAGTGAGTAATCAATATAAGCTAAGTGCCACAGCAGGCAGCGAAAAGGAACGCGAAGAAAGAAAGAAGGAAGAAAAGAAAAAAAAAAAACCATCTAGGCTAATGGAGGACATTGTCAATCAAAATTCACTTATATAAATTGCATAACCAAAAACCCAAAAGCGCCCAAAAAAGCCCATAAACAGGCAGCTAATATTTTACAGAAAACTTTCAAGGGACTTTTGAATGGTGACAAAGTAGACATAGATTTAACAGAAAGAGGCATGTCCTTCCATAAAGAAATGGCCGCAAAAGAAGAGGTCATTTTTCCATAATTTGTGCGTGAGGCGGGTAGCAAAATGTTAAGGTTGATTGCAAATTTGGTCACATTGTTGTTTTGTAGAAAACTGGATCTATAAACTCAAACGGTAGCGGTGCATTTCGCGTTTGAGACAAAACAACGGCTATGCTATAAAAATAACTTACGAACAGGTAGGGTTTTATTGTCTCGGAGAAGATCGCCTGCGCTGAAGTAAGGTGAGCTATTAGTGACAATGCGGATCGCTTGATTTTGTGTGTTCTGAATGGGTGATAGATGACAGGGCTCGATGAGTTGTTCGATGAGCTCCTCAAAGGCGAACTTTCAGCATAGGTTCGGTTCTTGGAGTGCCCTAGGCGCCGAAAAGTCCAGGAAGGTGAAAGTTATACTTGGTTAGATTTTTGACTAGGATGGTTAAACGCCTAAAAGTGCGGATACTGTAACACCGCCTTGGTGGTCCGGTAAAGATGCGAGATAAAAAGTAGGTTGTCTTTTCGTACGATGGACTATCAGGGAAAGATTCGCTTTAAGTTGGAGGCGGACGAGGAAGACTGCCTGTGAGTGCAGCCATGTAGCCGGGACCTTGTGGGATGTGGTTCAAAAAACATATTTAATCACCGCAAGTGACCAAACCAGCCCAGGAGGAAGAGAACATGCACATTGGTCAGGTGATTCGTGATATTATAGCGATCCGTTGAGCTGAGGACGGCCCCTTTCTACCGTGCCGTTTTATTGGTGATTGTACGCGGTCGTTCTTAGGTTGGCAACGCCCAGCAGGAATGGGAAGCAGTAAATGAGTGTGAGAAAAATTGCAGGCACGGTTCGTGATATTTTTTGGTCGGTCTTAGCTGGAATATCTTCAATTTGAACAGCTTCGGGCCAGTTGGTTAAACGGTCGGCCGCATTCAAGGTACATCTGCAGCCTTGAAATGTTCACCTCTTTAACCACACATTTCCCTTCAGGTGCGTTTACTTCACTTCTAGATTACTATATTAAAAGTGTTATTCCTTATTTTGGTTCCAAATTGCAAAACGAAAGGGCTCTGCTAGTGTTACTTTCAGTATTGGTTGCTATTCATTTATATGTACTTATATAAATTGCAATATGTGGTGGGTGTCGCGTAAAAACCATCATGCTTCGATCAGTTCCTGAGTTGTCATTTCCTTCCCAACCCGTCCCATTCTCAGCGCTGTCTTCCCGTCAGTCATACGCCTTACAAAATTCCGATTATGTGTTATATTCTAGAAGTCAGTTTTCACGGGGATGAAACACCTCCGTAACGTTCTGTGCAAAGAAACAAGCAGGCATTTACGAACGTTGCCCTATTTTGGTATCCTTGCGAACTGATCAGTTTTGATCGTGCAACGCAGCTGGTGGTTTCAAACTTAAAGGCAAATAGTTTCTGAGCACTTTGAAAAAATTGATATACATGCTTACCTCAGACATATAAGGAGCTGGTTCACTGCATTTCTGGTCTCCGAATGTGTAGTGGACTGGAAAAAGAACATAGTTCTCTTGTCATGGTTGAGGTGCCGTCGTCCGTGAAAAACCCACCGGGGCTTTACGAAAAATGCAGTGTATTTTACGCTATGCTAGGGTAAAAAAAACTTAGGCCCAGAGTTGTGTTTTACTGTAACCAAATGAATAAAAAAACCATTATGCTGCTTTTTTTATTTTCCTGTTTGTCTTTGAATGCCACAATCTAATGCTTTTGAAACAGGCACCGTTTAAGTAATATCAATAGAGAAGCAAAAACGCGCGGCTGGATTTCGGTCTCCTATTTTTGTGTTTTGCTGGTCGCGCTGTTTTTAGATCATATGTCTCGTTGTGCACGCTGCCCCTTTCGAAGGAAACAGTCAGAAGGGCGATCACCTTATATGTCCTTCAAACGGCACATTTACTGATTGCCTTACTCATTCAGGGAAAATATGGAGGGTACACGGGAGGTATTTTGCTTACAGTTGTCGTCTATATAAACATGTACGAGCTCCTTTGCTTCATACATATCTGATGGCCCCTTGCCACTGAATATGCAGCTTTTCGTGTCCACTCAAAACAAAATATAGCCATATTAAGTCGGCAGCACTGCGTACGACGCCGAACAGTTTCTCACTCTGTAAGAGCAACACGGCGCCTTTATCGTAATAATTTAATGCTTTGCACATGACTGCTGCAGCCAGCATTCTCTATTGATGTCACATGCAATTCCTGATAGGGCAAAGTGCAGTGAATGCTGCGTGGTACATGCTTATTGAATAATGTTTCTTAACTTAAGGAATGATTCGAAGAGTACTATTTTGGGTTGTTTTTTTCAAGGACAACTCGTTGCGACAAGATTATTCTCGGGTGAATTGTGCAACGTTCGAGCAGATGTTTCAAATAGGCACCTTTACCCGTTTGCCAAGTCCCGTCTAATGTTGTTTCGATTAAAATACATGTGAACTAACGCAAGCAAACTTTGTGGGGACCGTTGTTTCCCTACGCCTTTCCCTATGCACATGTTTTCGCGAGCTCGGAAGCGCGATTTTGGGTAGGCAGCGCTTCTTGTGAGTCGTGACCTTTTCGTGACCCCTTGCGACGCACCTAACCGGCTCGCCGCGAGCGTGTGTGCGAGGGCGCGGGGGAAGGAAGACCAGTTTGTCACCTTCCTCTGTGCCCCCCTCTCCCCGACCAGGGGAAGACCTCCTCTCCCTCCGAGCTGACCTGCGGGACGAACGAGCGTTCTTCCTGGTAGTCGACTGGGCGATTTGGTCGAAATCGGTTGGCTCGGCAGTGCCTCCTCCCAATACCCCAATGACGGTGAACTTGGCTCCACGGACTCTGCTGCGAGATTCTGCCCTGATAGGTCACACGGGATGCCTCCCCTGCTTCCGCAGCCATGATGACGGATATCGAGGTCTGAGTCCCGCGGATTGAGCAAGCGAAAGGAGCCACTGTCTCCCCGCAAGCGATAGTCGTGTTCTCTGGGATATGCCCTGTATGTGCCAGGAAATAAAGCCTCCCTTTGGATTGCAGGAGCCTGTATACCGCATATGAGTTCCCGAACCCGTGCGTGAGTCTTCGGATTCCGCAGGGCCACGGTACGGCGCATAGAACTTTCTCTAGCGAAGCCAGCCGGGGTCCTCTGCTATCCCGTACGTGATCCCACAAATTTCTATAAAGGAGAGAGCGCTTGGGCACCGGAAATCGAATAAAATGGCGTTTGAAATAAACACCGTTTGTTTAAGGCAAACAAGTTAGGAGTGATAGGCGCGCGAGCTAACGCCGAGACAAAGTGAAAGCCGTAGCAGAGATCTGGACGGTGAAATCCGTAGCACGGAAAGGCGTTCGTTGTAATGACTTCTCATTTCACAGAGAGAATTCCAAGACATCATCAAATGAAATAACGCCAGCTTAAATCTTACCTGCGTGGCGTATTGGTGGTATAGAAATCGTAAATCGGAAATTTTGTATGCGTTCCAGGCTAGCTTTCGGATGATTTCCACCCCTATATGGAAGAGAACTGTGCTGTGTGCAGCGCCTACGTGTGCGAGAACGGGTGACGAAAAAAATTTTTAAGCTATATTTTTAAGGTCCGTTGAACTTCTAAAGGAGCTGACAGCGAAGCTTTCAAAAATGCTGTTGCCCAAATTTCCGGAACTTTAAAAAATTTCGCACGCTTTTGGCGACCTCCTTCTCGGCTACCTTGGGAGGAGCGTGATACGATTATACGCAGATTAAGAGAATAAAAGTTTTATTTAAAAGCATATAGACAGCCAAGTGTTGCTCATTTTTCGCCGTTCGCAACCGCATTCTCCCCTGGCACCTGCTTGCTAGAACGTGTTAAGGAACATTTTAATTGAGGCAGAAGAATGAGGTGATCACAAAGCGCGGTTGGCGTTTCCCTCACACCTGTAGGCAAATAGGAATTCAAGGGAACCGCCTCCTTCGTTTTGCTTCATCCCACAGTGTTTTCACTACCAGCCGTGTCCTTCCAGTCTGCAGCACCCGGTGCCCTGTCATTCCAGCAACTGCCACGTCCCCGGTGGCTTTGCCGCCTATTAGCTTTAATCCGAAATGGGGCCAAGTAACGGCGTTGTTACTCGAAAAGGTATCTTCTCATTTTCACGTTAGATGTTAAGCAGCTGTGGTCACAGATGCCTATATACCCAAGCAGACATACTTGTGGAAATAAGGAGTGTTGAACGCAGCCTAATAAAGGACTATTTGGCCTTCCGAAGACTTCCGTGATCGGACTGCACTGCGAGACCGGATTTCGAACAGCTCGCATTGCCCGTGATGTTTACGGATACTGAGCGTAATTATTGGTACTGACCGGAAATGCGCCCCATAATTATGTTTTGCTAATATAGGTGCTCGAGACTTAACAGCACCAGTTGCCTCTCCGTTTTCTCATTTCTACCGCGGCTTGCTGGCTTGCTGGCATCATCTTTGCTTTTATCTCATGGTGTCCTCAGCTGCTTTCTTCAAGGGACACTGGAAACAGAACCTAAATTAGTCTAAATAGATAGATTGGAGTCCCCAGACAATGGAAATACCGGTCTCCGGGGCAGTATCTTTCAAATATTCCCGTAAATAATAAAAAAATGAAGCCATCAGTCCCCCACCAGAGGTGACGTAAGCGGCGACTGAGCGGATATGCAAAAAGCCACGTGACGAACAACAGAACGAGAAGAGCGCACACAAGCTCTCAAAGAAACATGTAAAATATTTCTTTGCACGTTGACTTTCATAAGTAATGATCAATTATAGATGTACAGGTATAATTCAAGCCGCGCTTACAATTTCAACCTGACAAGCTGCGGCGCCGGTGGTGGTTGCGATGGTGATTGCACGTTCGGCATAGTCTCATGCTTGTTATGTCCAACTGAACGTATAGACCATTTAGATGTAGCAGTTAGGCCCGCCTTAGGTAGATGGCGCCAGCGCTGCCCTCGCCACTACTGGCCTGTTCAAGTTTCGGTTTCCCGCAAACTACAATCGTTTGCTCGAAGTGCGTCGCTAGTAAAATAGGTTAGGCACAATGAAAAGTCATAATTTAATACTGTGTACGCAGTCGGAGCTCAGTTTCGTCGTCGAGAAATAGAAGAGAACGTTCGCGGAAGAGCTCTAATATACTGGGACATGTGAAGTCTCCGGGGCGGCACCACCAAGTGTGATTCAGTCATTCAATTCCAACAGTTCAGGTTCCCTTCATAGGCCCCAGGTGTCGCGCTCATTACAGCAAGTAGATCAGACGAAGTGTGTAAAACCAGAGAAAAAAATGCTATCGATTGAAAATGTGTCTCGGAACGTATGCTAAGCCTACGCGCTGGGGGAGCATCACGTATCTCGCAAAGGGCACTCTCGAGGACACCATAATCTGAAACCTTGAGCGATACGTTTTGCTGAGCAAGCTTCCGGAGTAAATTATTCTAGCGGTCAATTTTCAGTGTAGTCCTATGCAGAGCCACAACTGAGGCTGCACAAAATGGAAGTTCACCACTTTAACTCTCCATAAATGAGTCCTATGTATGGTTCCAATTGGTGGCACACATGGTAATCGCATTCAGGCTAATAGGTCAGGAATAAGTAAAACTTGCTGCAGAAAACCTGACAAAAATTAATCTATGAATTCATATGTGAAAAAAAATCTAAAGACATAAATTGTCATGTGGCATATGCTATCAAAAAATTTATGCATTGTATAATATAAAACAAGTTGCAGAGACATCTACGTTTGTATTCTAAGATGTAAGGCGAGATGGCGATCCTTGGACTCCCAAGGAGCATTTCTGTGCGCAGCTGCTGCATTTTCCGATCTATGCTTTACGAGCACTAAGGTTATCGAGAAGCGAATGACTATTAACCAGTGTTTTTAATCCTCGTGCCCCAGAAGAAACATTCGCTCTCTGTGCTTCGGTGGCTTAAAATGTGGTCTTAAAAGGTTGCAAATGAGAGTGGTTGGTCAGTTTGAGTGAGAAGGAGTCAGTCTCTGTGCATCAAAATGTTTATTCCGCGATGTATAGGCCGGGCTCAACAATTTTGCTTTTTTCAAGGAGAAAGATGGAGAGATCTGTGTTCAAGAAAAAATAAATGCGTTTTACCAAAATGGGGTAAAGAAATGACAAGGAGCTCAAAGGTGCAACCTGAGTGGACGGCACCAGATGCAGGAGCTCCTTCCCTTGCTCTCGTAGTCAGATCGCTCGCACCTTGAGGTAACGAGCTGGTCATATCGGCCTCCCATGGTTCGAAGAAGTGGGATATGCTATGTTTGAGTTGTTCTCCCGTGGCCATACCCTTGGACATGGCTAGGTTCCGTAGAAGAGAGTGGATGTTTCCGCTATTTTGGTAGAATTAAGGTAATGTCTGATATTCTCACCGCGCACTTTAACGTACATTGATTTTCAGATAACTGTGTTGGTTTGTCGTCCACAGAGTTTATGATTCTTCGGTATTCAGACCTCACTCTAGCAAGGGGAACGACCGTGTTCGTTGGCATACTATGAGGATTCGTTGCTAACGGTTTTCGAAGAGGGCAGTGTGGTAATCGTTGTCGCAAGGAGCACGGTATGTGAGCTCTTGGGCCTCTTGCATAGTATAAATAAATAATAATAAATTAAATACATAAATAAATAAATAATAAATAAATAAATAAATAAATAAATAAATAAATAAATAAATAAATAAATAACGAATATAAATAAATAAATAAATAAATAAATAGAGTGGATGTTTTCCCAATTTGGTAGAGTTAAATTAATGTCTGATATTTCCACCGAACAGTTTAACGCACATAGATTTTCAGATAACTGTGTTGGTTTCTAATCCACAGAGTTTATGATTCTTCGGCATTGAGACCTCACTGTAGCAAGTGGATTGACCGTGTTCCTTGGCATAGAATGAGGATTCGTTCTTAATGTTTTTAGAAGAGGGCAGTGTGGTAATCGTTGTCGCAAGGAGCATGGTATGTGAGCTCTTGGGCCTCTTGCATAGTGTGTCGTTCTCTTTCAGACAATGGAATGCGGTGGTACAGGTGACGTTGTTAACCGTCTGCAATATGAATGAGAATATCTTACAGAAGCGCTTAGTATTCTGCCTATAGAAAAGTGTATAATATCCTTTTTGAGTTTGTAATGATGTTATGTTTTACTTGATACTTCGCGGTTCAAACTGCCAAGGGGTATGAATTTTCCCCAAAGGAAATTAAGTCTGCCATACCGTTCCTTCTGTACGATTGTATCCATCTTTTTTCGTAGGCCTTCGCACGGGGCACCTTGAGCAATCTTGGTCATCGTATTGGCGACACCGTGGACCCCGAGCCCCCAAACAACCGTAGTCAACCGTGGCGATGTGTTTATAGGTGGAGAGTGAAAAACCAGGAACGGTGGCCGTTGGAGTCGCGGTCAAGCTCCGGCAGATGGGCTCCCTGTCTGTTTACCAGGCAGGGAGATCGGGGACATCTCAAGTTATCACGGTTAGGTTTGAGAAAGAAGAACCCCCAATCCTGCTTCATTTACATGTCATATGATATCTAAACGTGTTCAATCCAAAGATCGACCCCCCAAAAAGGGGCCGCACCGAAGTATCATTTCCGCCACTTATAGCCATCCCTTTCCTCATGCAGGATTCTTTCCCATGCCATTCCGGCTCCTTGATTATTGAATCTCTTGAGAAGTCAAACCCTGTCTCCTTCCACTCAGTGTTCCTTATCAATAAATTTCTTGAAGGCACCCTGGGCAAGTCTTTCGAAGCTAAGAAACTGAGAACTGGTAAGGTCCTGGTCGAGGGTAACACTCACGAGTAAGCCACAATCCTCCTGATGCAGAAAGGCATGGCAGATCTGGACATCAGAGCGGCACCCCACCGTAGCCTCAATAGCTCTCAGGCTGTGATTTCTGAGCCAGACCTTATTAACAAGACAGAAGCCGATGTTTTTGAAGACCTAAAAGGCCAGGGTGTGACGACAGGCAGGCGCATCACCATGCGGCTTGATGATAAGCAAATAA
>JABSTR010003587.1:0-30597 GCA_013339765.2 Haemaphysalis longicornis
TTATAGCTAAGATGAACTCTCTCCGAAAGGCACTGCCGCCAACCATATCCTGCTTGATGTATGTAGATGACGTTCAAATATCTTTCAAATCGTGTAACATATCCATTTGTGAACGTCAGGTCCAGCTGGGGTAAACAAACTTTCTCGCTGGGCAGATGAAAATGGATTTTAACTTAATCCTTCTAAAAGTACCTGCGTTGTATTCTCAAAAAGGCGGGGCATCCTGCCCGATCCCGACGTAAAACTCTTTGGTGACTCGATTCCAGTAAAAAGAGAACACAAGTTTTTGGGTGTGGTGTTTGACGAGAAACTCTCATTCATACCCAACATAAAACGACTTAAACAAAAATGCCTAAAAACAATGAATATTCTAAAAGTCCTGTCTCACCAATCGTACGGTGCAGACAAACAACTCCTGCTTCTCGGCTTATGCCGCGTTGGTAGGGTCACGGTTGGACTACGGAAGCGTTGTGTATGGGTCAGCCACAAAAACAGCACTTAAAATGCTCGACCCAGTGCTTCACTTAGGGCTTCGCCTGTCTTGTGGGGCGTTCCGTACCAGTCCTGTCCACAGTCTTTATGCAGAGTGCGACAAATGGTGCTTAGCGTACCAGCGAACTATGTTGACCTCCTATATGCCTCCAAAATCTCATCAATGAATAACCATCCCTTTAAACCGGTTTTTTAATGATACGTCCACAACTAAACTCTTTTTAAACCGCCCATCTATTGCTGTTCCTTTCTCGCAGAGAGTGAGGGACGAGATGACTATTCATGACGTCTCCCTCTTAGACACATTCAAATCATCTCACACTGATCTTGTAGCACCATGGCATCTTCGTCCTGTGGCATGTGACTTGTCTTTCGTACAATACAATAAGAACAGGACACCAAGAAGTGGGATTTTGCAGCATTTCATGCATCTGCAGATAAATACAGGGCTGCAGAGTTTTCAGCGATGCATCTAAAACGTCCACTGCGGTGTCTTGTGCTGCGCCTGTCCCAATTTTGAAGCATGTAAAACAATGAAGTTAATACAAGTATTTTTACAGCAGAGGCATATGGCATATTTCTAGTTGTAAGTCACATAGTTGAACATCATATTCCTACATCCGTCATTTATACAGATTCGTTGAGCGTCGTCCGTGCATTATCATCCGGAAAGTCATCAAAAAAACCATGTCATTAATCTTGTCTTCAAAACGATTATGGTAGCTTATTCTTCAAACCTTGGGGTGACTGTGTGTTGGGTGCAAGGCCACTCTGGCATTGGCGGTAATGAAGTGAAGTGGCGGATGAAATGGCCGCCAATGCTGCACTCCGAAACACAGTCGACATGGCAACACTACCTTACACAGACCTCAAGCCACACATTAGACAACAACTCCGTAAAACTTGGCAAGCAGACTGGAGCGAACAGACAGACAACAAAACTACACGTAATAAAACACACTTGGGACAATACATTACTGACTCACACAACAGGCACATTGAAGTTACCTTAGCTAGGTTACGGATAGGCCATACGCATGTAACGCACTCGCACCTGCTCACGGGATCTCCAAGACCCTGTGTAGCAGGTGTGGGGAGGGCCTATCCGTAGTCCACATACTCATACAATGCAAGGCACTTGACCACAACACGACACAAACACTTCAGAGAACTCTACAGACAACATATTCCCCTACACCCATCGTTGTTTCTAGGGGACGATGCCATGGTTTCTGTGAAACGCGTTTTTAAATATTTGTCAGATGTTAAGTTTTTAAACCTCATTTCCTATCATGCGTAATCATATCTGGCCCTATACACCAGCCATCACCATTATCTTATTGATCTTACTATGTCCAGTTTACACATTTTATACATAGCTTTTGTGGTAATCACTTGTTTTCATTAAATAACTTCTCTGGCGCTCTTTGCCCTCGTCGGCCTTGCGCCATTAAACACCAACCATCATCATCATCATGTTCAGCGGGGCAATCAGGTAGGGTATCATGGTCCAGTAGGGACTCGTAACGTTTAGGCGGCGCGGGGTGGTTTTCTATATCACCTGAACGTAGGAATAAAAAAACCATAGAAACACAAACACAAACAGCCTCACACAGCACTTGTTGACACGAGAAAATTATTAGAAACCTGTCATCAGACTTTCTAGTATAGAAGGAATGCGGCATACACCTGCAAGAAGCAAGGAGGCCTATTTTGAATACAGACATATTCTAGAAGAAAATCGTTCAGAATAGCCGTGGTGAAGCGAGCGTATCTGATCCATCGGGTAGGCACGTTCTGGTTTCCTTTGGCATGGCTTATGTACATAGTGAAAATAGTCGGATTCTTCACGGAGAGCGAACAGAAAGAAAATGTTACTATTTTATGTTGATTTTGGCTTCAAAAGCAACAAGAAGCATCGTGGTAACCAAGGCAAGTAGGCGAAGGATTTGCTAGCAGCTGTTCCTGGGTTGTTCCCCGAGAGAACGAACATGCGTGTACGTGCACATATTTTTTTTTATTTTTTCCCATATTCTTATCATCTATGCGCAAGCCAGAGAATACCTTCAAACTGCAATTCGTTTTTCTCTAGCGGGCATACTTCGCGAAAACAATTTTGCAAAGTTGACGCTTGTGACGCGCAATTTTCGGCGGCTGCCGTTTTTTCCAACTTTGGGGCTTTGCGCACGGCAAGATTTGATAGTTCCACCTAAAATTTGCTTTAAACAAATAGCTACGCCAAAATGACAAACGGGTGAAAACATTTTTGCGTTCTGCCGAGAACAAGAACTTCAGAAAAACAAATTGTGAAATCCTGCCAGTCGCCAGAATGGCGGTAACTTTGACCCCACCCCTCCTTATCAGTAATTGCGACCAACTTGTCAGTTGTAATTAATTTCGGCCAGATCGGTGTAAACATTAAGCTGAAATATCGCTTCCTAAGAAAAAAAATATATATATACGCAAAAAGATTGACTGCCATGATTTTTAATAACGCGTAATTTTAAAAATTGAAATTATAAAGAAAATTGGTGTTGATGTTCTTCGATACTGTGGGAAGTACACCCGTCAAGAGGGCCATCAATACTGCTGAAAAACACACCGCATCATTTTGTTCGTGCTGCAGTTTTAAGCGGCTAAGTTGGCGCTTTCGAAAGGTGTCTTCACGCCATATCATCCGCTTCTGCTGGTTCTTTTGTGGCTTCGCGCTTTTACACAAATGTGTTTGTTCGCCTCACCAAAGATGTTTCAAACTTTGAAGTCCTTCTAAGTAGAAATCTACGTCTTTAGTATTTTAAATTTCCGTTGCTTCACCCAAAGTGTGCTAGCACAACTACGCCGGTGGCGAAGGCGCGCTTTTATGCAAGCCTAAAAGCGCATCAAAGCCCGCTTCGCGGGCGTAATGTTTATTTCAGCAAAATGAAAAGCAGGGTAATAAAACAAAGAGTTATATTCGTGCATCGACGGCCTTAACTAACCCTCGGCTGGCGACGTGTTAAAATAGGAGTGCTGGATAAAAATTCAGAATTAAAAAAAGTGCAATTGATATCGATGTCGCAAAAACACCATCTTTTACCAGGACATGCCTATAGCATGCAAACGCCCGCTCTGAAATTTAGTAATAACGGAGTTCCGGTGATGGCACGAATAAACGGACAGAAGTAGTTGTAGGCGTGAGGTTTTTGGACCGACTAAAGTGAAGAAACGCGGATGGCTCCTAATTTACTGAATGGAGTGGCAGATATTCAAAACTATTACGTCTTAATTTACGCCTCTGGGAATATATGATCATAAACATAAAGTTAAAGTGAGCTGTTTATAACAATTTTGTTACAACTTGGACATTCACACATTAAAAGATAGAAAACAAAATTTCTTGTAAAGGGCATATGAAATGTCCCCCTAGGTGCATCATACAGAGCACAGAAGAGATTTTAGACAGCTTCTCAAGTTAAGTCTTTTATTGCAACAGAGTATTTACCTAGCCTCACGATAAGTTCACGCGCTAGCGACATCTCTAGGATGGGCTCGTCACGTGGTTCTCCATGCGCACAAGCTCTCTCACTACCTTATGGGTTGTGTCAATATTCGGTTTATCTGTACGCTCAGTAGGGACAGATGTAATTGCTTTGTTGGCGCACGCCGAACTTGCATTGCTTGCACCCATCGAGGAGAAGCAGTGAGGTTTTTACTACAGTTACCATTGGGAGATCAACGCACACCCTTCGTTGCACCCGCCCAGCGTTGGGTCAGTTACGGCAGCCATAACACAAAGAAAACTGATTGTTTTGTTCCGCTGCTGTTTGTTTCGTGCTAAAAGAGAAGTTACGCTCACAAAGGCGCGCTTTTTGGCGGGTCTTCGCCATCGTAGCTGTGGTAGCGCCTATTCGGTGAAACATCGCAAATATAAAAGGCTAAAAATGTTTACTTTTCTTTAGAAGGACTTCAAAGGTTGAAACGTCCCTGGTGAGGCAAAAGGACACTTTTTTAACTAACCGCAAAGCTAATAATGAAGCAGCAGTAGCGATCACACAACGTGCATACGCGTCTCAAAAGCGCGATTTCAGCCGCTTATAACGTTGCCATAAACAAAATGATGCACCATGTTCCCCAGCAGTATTGGTGACCGTATTGAGGAGTCTCCCTTCCCTAACGCTGAATATAACGGAGACGAGCTTTTTTATTTTGATTTTAAACTTCCGCAAATTTAGAAAACCCACAGCAGTCGATCTTTTCGCGTATATTTATATTTTTTCTGTACAAGCGATATTTTAGGGCTATGTGTACAAATATCTGTTCGCCATTAACTATCACTGACAAGTCTGTCACAGTTCCAGATACGAAGATTGGGGGCGCCAACGTTTGCGACCATCTGGCGTCGGGTGCGATTTCACAATTTTTTCTGGTTTTTTTGTTTACGACAGAACGCAAACTTTGTTTAGGTCTGTGTGTCATTTTGGGGTAGTTTTTGTTTTAAAGCAAATTTTAGTCATACCGGTCAAACCTTGCCCTGGGCAAAGCCCCGAATTTCGAAAAAACTGCAGCCGCCGGAAACCGCGCGTCACAAGGATCACCTTTGCAAATTTTTTTTCTCACGAAGTACGCACGCTAGAGGAAACTAGTTGGCATTTTAAGCGATTCTCTGGCTTGGGCATACATGATACAAGTATGGGAGAACACAACAAAAAATTGCCTGGCGATTTCTATACTTCCTAATGCAATATTTGGGCGCAGATGCAGTGCGCTGAGGCAGCACTCACTCGTGGGTTCTCTCGACAGCAGCGATAATGAGCCTCTGCGATGGCAGCGCGAAGTGAATCTCAGAATGGGACCGCGAACTGCGTCTTAAAGGCCAACTGAAACAAAATTTTCGGCTTGCTACATGCATTATTTCCCGGTAGTATTACCTTAAACGTTGCTACCTGCAAATTGTAGAGGGCCAAATATGCGTTGGTAGATCGGAAACGAAGATCAAAAACGCTCTATCCACACCGACACTTGAACGAAAAGGCAGCCATTACGGACGCTGGAAGTCACGTTACACTCAGGAATCGAGTGGGCGCCGCCGGCGGATTCTCACACCGCTGCCTCTCAGAAGACTGCCCGCGTTCGATGTGTTTTGTGTCGTGCGTTCCTTCAAACATTTAAAATATGCGCGAAGAGAGGTTGGGAAGTTCTTGCAACCATGATTGTTTCGCTGTGAGCTGCTGAGACGCGCCTGTAGTCTGGTAAAACGAAAATTCAGGCTTCGTGGCGAAGCTGGGAGCTAGGAAATGGGTACACAAAAGGAGTGTTGAGCCTGGTTGAGCGCTTTGTGGGCGCCGGCACAGCTAATAGGCCCTGTGCCGATCAAACCATTCTGTGTTTCTGACACAAAGAAAAAAAAAGCTACCGTGGGAGGAGAGCGTCGAAACATACCTGCTAGTGTGTAAGAATTCGGTTTCAGCGCATGTTATCAAAGTTCAAATACAGAGCTTTGTCATTTTTGTTTACACGGGCATTTTTTTTTTCCTTTTGCACGGCTCGCGCCAAATCTTTAGATAATGGTACCCAGCCGCGACGAAAGCACTGCAGTGTCTTCGCCGTCGTCGTGCAACAGGGACCTTTCCCGAGGCTCTTTGCTGCCAAATGTGCCCCCTTTTTTATGTTTTTTTTAAATGCAGAACATTTCTTAGCCTCGCCTGTTCCTGCGTCGGACGGTGTCAACAGTTTCGCGTCCGCAGCAGGTGCGCCTCTCGTTCCCTCCTCTCTCTCAACAGCAGCTGGCGCGCGCATGCGTCGTAGTCAGCCCGTTCGCTCCGTCGTCGCGGTCTCGCCCTAACAGGTGCGTGATAGCAGCGCGGTGGGTCGTGGAAGGGCGCGCGCTGCTTGCGCATGCGCGCTCTCCCCCCCGTACTGCTCTCCTTCTACTGCGCGCGCTGCAAATATAGCGGCTAGCGGTCGCTCGTGTTTCAGTCACGGGGCGGCCTCTGTTCATCCACCGTGGTCCCGCGTAATTCGCAACAACAGCGCCGAATCCTCCCCTAGTAGTACGTGGCGTCTGAAAAACGTTGCACTTATCGTCATGGCAACGAGTGGCGAGGGGAGAAAGGAGGTTGGTGACGTCGCGGACGCTGCTGACGTCATTTTTCCCGCGGCAGCCAGGCCGGGCCGCCGCGCGCCGGCCCCTGAAACCGACGCTCGCCCAACTTTCGCGCCTGCCGCCGGTCGCTGCCTCATGGGCCGCTCGGCAATGGCACCAGGCGCGAAAGTTGGACGAGCGGCGGCGATGACTCGAAATGGCCGCCACCCGTCTGTTGTTATGTGTGAAGTTACGTGTTTAATAATTGAACGAAGAAAACATGTAGGTAATAGTATCTTTTCTGGTGTCGAATTGTTGTCTTTGTGGCGATATTAATTGGAATGTTACACAAACATTCTTTTTGCTTTGCGTTTATTCAAAATTCATATGAGGATGTCTTCGATTCGAAGTCATAAAAACACATGTACTACACTCATATATTGCATACATTTTATGTACACAGTATTGGACTAAGCAAAAATATGACATATGCAAATTTAGGCATACAATATTGTACAATAGGAAAAAAAACGTGCTACATACACATTTACAATAACACGGTTAGGCGGGCTAGTTGGTATTCTGAATTCATGGCTGTAACTTTTGCGCAACTTTAGATGGAGACAGATACAGGTCTTCGTGTCCCTTTTTGTATCTGTCTCCGTCTAAAGTTGCGCAAAAGTTACAGCCATGAATACACATTTAGGTACACAATACTTGATTACGAAAGAAGAACTCCGGAAGTTCTAGTCCCTACAGAGATTTTTTTTTCGTGCACACCTCGGCGGGAGAAGAAAAGAACTTGAAAGTTCCACTCAGTGTATACTTATTTCTTGGGCTCACCTCGAGACAGGAATGTTCCTTAGACATTAAAAAAATTCGTTTCAGTTCAGAGACACAATAATTGGGAACCTATATGTTAAAAGAAAGCACGCACACGTATGCTTCAAGCCCTGCCTTTCGGGCGAGTTAACGCAAACTCTGAAAGAAAGCGTTGACCCGCCGATTAACCTGCATACACTTCCGGGAAATGATGTTCATGTTCACACCAACAAAATGCAGCCATAAAAAACTGTTTCAACACAATGACCGCACTGTAGACACTCATTGCTGGATTATATCTACGTACAAAAACAATGCGCAACCATACATGTGCACGTCGTAGAACACAGAACACAAATCGAACGCACCCGTCTTTTCTTTTAATGGCGCGTGAATGAACAGTCTGCTTACCGCAGGTGGGAGGGAAGGCGGGGGGAGAAGACACCCAGAAAAAAAAGCTTTCCTGCATTGTAAGCCGCCGATATCGGCCAGGTTGTTACAAGCTACCCTCTACCTCGGGCAGCGCCTCTTATCTCATCCTGTCCGATACGGCATGACCATTCTAACTTCCGAACTATGGAACACCCAACCCACTCGCGATAAGATGACAAGGCGGGGGCGACCAGTTTATATTGAACAGCAAAGCCGGCAATGCTACTTGGTTTTATTATTTTTTTTAATGAGCGCAACGCTTGCAATGGCGGCTGCAGACAACGCATGTATTTCGGTTCGGCCTTCCACTGCTTCATGTGAAGATCGACTTGCATTGAACACCGCGGTGTTACGTCAGGTTTTGGGAGCACTGAAGCAACGCTTGGCAGTAGTTTCGCCGCATATATACGTTTTGGAGCAAGACGGCGGGAGAAAAAAATGCTAGGGCGCAGCACCTCCACGCCACCAATCGCCTTGGTAGTAGGTACGCCGTGATAGGCAAGAAGCGCGTACAGTTGAGCTTGCCTTCTTTGTGAGCAGGTGCGTCGTGATGACATTGGATGGATTGAGGGGAGTCACCGGAGGAAACGTCCAATGAAGTCCCAAACCGTCCTCGACTTGGGGCCCAAACCTAGACTCATACCTGCTGCACGAAAAAGCAAAAAATACATTGATAAGTATACTGAATCGACATTCCAGCATTGACTAAGGCAATCAAAAGACGGCATGCCACCACAAATTCATCTGGCGAGCAAGAGTGTGCGTGCCAAAGACGCGTTTACTTCTATCAAAACTTTGCTTACCTGCACATCTGGGATATATTTGCACATTGATGATGGTTGATTTTAATGGCGCAAGGCCGACATGGGCAAAGAGCGCCAAACACAAAGTTATTTGATGAGGAGAGAATGCGAATAAAATCAGTTAAAAGACTATGAGCACGGCTGGTGTAAAGTGTAAAGGGCCAGGGTGAAGAACAAGAGTGGTTAAAAGATAAATAAGGTGGCTGGTGTATAGGACCGGGGTAAAACTATGAGTGTATGAGATGAGTTGTAAAAAGTGAACTTCTGATAGAAACTTAAGGTGCGCTGAACAGAAAACATGGCATCATCTTTTAAGAAGTATGACGGGTGTGGTGGAATAGTGTGTGTGTAGTTGTGGGAAGTGTTTGCGTCGTGTAATGTCGAGTGCCTTACATTGTATGAGGATGTGGATCACGGTTAGGGCCTCTCCGCACCTGCTGCATAGGTCTTGGAGATCCTGTGAGCAGGTGGGAGTGTGTTATATGAGTGTGGCCTATCCGTAACCTAGCAAGGGCAACTTCAGTGTGTCTGTTGTGTGTGTCAGTCGTGTATGGTCCAAGAGTGGCTTTATTATGTGCAGTTTGTGGTCTGTCTGTTGATTCCAGAGTGCTTGCCATGTTTCGCGAAGGTGTTGTCTGATGTGTGGCTTGAGGTCAGTGTAGGGTACTGTTGCTATGTCCGGTGTATTTGTATGTGCAGCAGCAGCGGCCATCTAATCAGCGGTCTCATTTCCCGCAATCCCAGAGTGGCCTGGAAACCAACACATGATCACCTCGAGATTTAATGCATACGCTGACATAATGGTTTTATACACTACATTAAGAACATGGTTTTTAGAAGACTTGTTGGATGACAATGCATGTACAACACTCAGTGAATCTGTGAAAATGATAGACTTGGGTATTTCATGTTGCACTATGTGATTTAAAACAAGCAAAACTCCATGGGCTTCCCCCGTAAAAATGCTGTCTTCGAGTTCAGGGTCTTAGAGACTCTAAAATCGGGTCCGTGCGCCGCACACGACACCGTAAGGGCAGTTTTTGATGCGTCACTGTAAAACTCTGCACATTCATACTTAGACTGCAGGGACAAGAAGTGCTGCAAAATAGCAGTTTGTGGTACCCTGGTTTTATCAATTTTCACGAAGGACAAGTCACAACACACAGGTTGAAGCTGCCAGGGTGGTAAGACGTCAGTAAAAGAAGATGTGTAATGTCTAAAAAGGAGATTTCGAAATTTGAAGCTTCCTGTCTCACTCTAAGTGAGAACGGCAAAGACACAGACGGGCGATTTACAAACAGTGGCGATGTGGATGTATCATTAAAAACAGGATTAAAAGGATGGTTATTCAAAGATGAAATTTAAAAGCGTAGAGAAAGTCCACATACGTTCGTTGGTACTCAAGGCACCACTTATTACATTCAACATATAGACTCTGGGCCGGGCTAGTGCGGAAGGCACCCGACGCAAGGCGCAGACCCAAGTGGAGTACTGGATCAAGACTTTTTAGAGTTGTTTTCGATGCCGACCCATACACAACACTGCCGTAGTCTAATCGAGACCCGACTAAGGCGGTAAAGACCCGGAGAAGCAGTTCTTTGTCTGCACCATAGGATTGGTGGGAGAGGACCTTGAGAATGTTTAGTGTTTTGAGGCATTTATGTTTAAGTGCTTTGATGTGTGGGATGAACGTGAGCTTTTCATCAAATATGACACCTAAAAACTTGTGCTCCCTTTTAACAGGAATAGGTGCACGGTTAAGCGTAATCTCAGGGTCCGCGTTAATCCCGCGCTTGCGGGAAATACAACACAAGTACTTTGGCCGGGTTTAGTTTAAACCCGTTAAGGTCTGCCCAGCCAGCAAGTTTCTTAACACCGAGCTGTACTTGACGTTCGCATATTGACAGGTTACAGGATTTAAAAGATATTTGCACATCGTCTACATAGATGGAACAGGAAATGGTTGGCGGCAATGCCTTTCGGAGGGAGTTCATCTTAACTATAAACAACGTGCAGCTTAGAACTCCACCTTGCGGCACACCATTTTCCTGCAAATATACATTGCAAAGTGCACTGCCAACCCTACTCGAAAGGTTCGTTCGGTCAAATAACTACAAAGAGTGTTCATCATGTTGCCGGAGACACCAAACGACTTAAGGTCCCTGAGGATGCCGTGGCGCCAGGCTGTATCATAAGCTTTTTCAATATCGAAAAATACAGTAAGCGCAGAACTGGTTATGGACAAATGCATCTTTTATGTAGGATTCCAGTGCAACAAGTTGATCATTGGTAGATCGCCCCACCCTGAAGCCTGCCTGGCAGCCCTCGAGAAGACCGTTGTACTCCAGAAAGTACACGAGCCTACGGTTTATCATCTTCTCGAGGAGCTTACACAGGCAGCTTGTAAGGGCGATGGGACGATAACTTGCGGGAGAGGAAGGGTCCTTCCCTTCCTTCAGAAAGGCCACAACTATGGCCTCCTTCCAAGACCTTGGAAGCTGCCCCGAAAGCCATATTTTGTTGTAGAGGTGTAGGAGTGTCTCAAGAGTGTCTGAGTGTAGGTGTTGTATCATGGTGTATGTAATGCTGTCTGCCCCTGGAGCTGAGGGCGTACAAGTGGAAAGAGCAACCTTCAGCTCATGAAGTGTGAATTCAGAGTTGTAAGCAGAATTCGACTTGTCTTGTCTCGTAAGGGCTTCTTTTCTGCAGATGTTTTGTTTTGCATGAAAGTATTAGTGTAGTGTGCTGAGCTGGACACGTGTTGGAAGTGTTGTGCGAGTGTGTTAGCCTGGTCTTCCAGTGTGTCCCCTGTTGTACTAACCAGGGGCAGGCTGTGTGTCTGTTGTCCTTTAGTTTTCGTATTCGTGTCCAGACTTTGTGTGTATCAGTGTATGAGTTGATGGAAGTGAGGAAGGTGCGCCAACTCTCCCTTTTCGCCTCACGACGCACTCGCTTCCCAAAAGCCTTTGCCCGTTTAAAGAAATGAGGTTATCTGACGTGGGGTACCGGCGAAGGACACCCCACGCCTTGTTCTGGGCCTCTCGCGCCCGCCTGCAGTCCTCGTTCACCAGGGCCTCCTTGGGTTGCGGGACACACTGGAGGCCTGGGGCATGGACTTTTCGGCGGCGTCGAGTATGTGCGCCGTGACGAGTTGGGCTGCTTCTTCAACGTGTAGGTGTCCTATGGATGTGTGGTGTAGTTTGGATGTCTCTGTAAATGTATTCCAGTTAGCTCGTGTTTCATTGAACCTATTATGGGAAGATGGACTGCATGGGCCTTTACCTATGTATGTTAAGTGAGGTGGGGAAGTGGTCACTGCCATATGGGTCAGTTCCCACACCCACTCGAGAAGAGGAAAGAGAACTGCGGAGCTAATAGCCAAGTCAAGACATGAGTATGTGTTGTGTCCTATGTTATGATATGTAGGCTGTTTATTGTTGAAAAGGCATGCTCCAGAGGATGTAAGAAACCTCTCTATCAGGCGACCCCGGGCATCCGTACGAGAAGAGCCCCAAAGAGAATTGTGAGCATTAAGGTCGCCTGTTAGAATGTACGGTTCGGGCAGCTGGTCAACCAGCGCCTCGACGTCAGAGCTCGAAAGTGAAACATCAGGAGGAATGTATATGGAGCATACCGTTATCAACCTATTAAATATTATCAAGCGTATTGCTACAGCCTCAAGGATAATGTTCAGAGTGACAGGGTGGCAGGCTAAGGATTTCCGGGCAATTATGGCCACACCTCCAGAAGAGTGTGTGCAGCCATCCCTGTCCTTTCTGAAGACCATGTAACTATTCAAGAAATTTGTGTGCTTGGAATTCAAATGTGTTTCCTGAACACACATTACACTTGGCTGATTAGCATGCAGTAGTTCGTATACATCGTCAAGATTTTTAAGAAGGCCTCTACAGTTCCATTGAATTATGTTTTCTCTTCCCATTATTTAGTGTGAGAGCTACTGGAGTGTGTGTGTGTTTGTTTATGTGTCGTCTTTCGGGGCTGTGACTCTCGCCTTTTTGGCTTGTCGGGAGGCTTTGGCGTCGGGACGCGTTCCTTGCGCTGCGTTGCAAGCAGGAAAAACGGCCCGACATCCATGTCGTCGTCGGATGTCCGAGGGGTGCCCGACGGACCGGGCCCCCGGACTTGGCCCCCCTCGGGAGCCCTTCGTTTGAGCCGCCACCGCCGAGGGCGTCCGAGGGCGTCCGGCGCCAGAGGTGGCACGGGCGGTGCGGTGGCGGTGGGAACCGGTGCGGGGCCCGTGGTGTCCATCACCTCGGTACCCTCCAACGCACTGGAGGACGGGAGACAGAGGCGGGAGCGGCACCGGTCCAGACGGTCCCGACGAGAAGAGGTTGTCACCACAAACGCTGCTGCCTCAGCAAGCGGCGGAGTCGTGGGTCGCGGGTTGGGCTGCCAGAGGCAACCCAGGGGGGGGGGGGGCGGAGGGCAGGGACCAGGTCAGACTCGCTGAACTGGGTCCCTGTGGACACCAGACGGCGCTCCGCCCCCCGGCGAGCCGCGTCGGCGTACCTTCCCAGAGAGAAAGAGGCGAACCTCTTTCGCGCCTCTGGGAAGGTGATGTTCTCCGTGACCTTGATGTTAATTATCTTTTTTTCCATTTGAAATTTTTCGCACTTGCGGGAGTACGCTGCATGCGGACCGCCGCAGTTCACACAAGTGAGGGTTTCGCACTCCCGTGCGGGGAACGCTGGGTAAATCCGCGGCGCCATCTCTAGTGTGCACCGAGAGTGAAACCCTCCGCCCCCTTCCCTCTCCCCGCCGCTGCCTCCGACACTTTAAGAGTTTGTTGTTCCGCAGGCCACGAAAGAACCATTGGCTGGCAGAGCTAGAAAGGTTTGCTTTCAAAACGTGATACATGCACATTTAGGCACCAAATAACTGATTACGAAAGACGAACTTCGAAAGTTCTAGTCACTATAGACAAGAATTTCAACTGTGCACTGGACGCCGCGATTTTTTAACGACCGGTGGGCCATCTGCCGGGCATTTCTTGGGGGACTACGTTGCGAGCATACAACGCCGCAGTCACACGCTGTTCTTCTCTGCCATGCGTGAATATCAGATGTCCCGGCGGCATCAAAAATCGGTAAATGTCATTTATTCGGAGTTTCAGCTGCGCAAAGTTCAACAGTGCTTTAAGGAGAACGTTAAAAGTGTCCGAGAACTGTCAGGTTTGCCCATAAATTCCGTTCTGAACCCGCTAAGGCAGCGTGCCACCCTACGCACCAGCAGGACGGGCGACGTTTTATCAGCAAGTATTCTGGGCAGGTAGCCGTCATTGCCTTTACTTTCGATGTAAATAATCTACTCGTCCGGGCATCACTACGAAGTTGTTGTCTGCAACAACAATCAGCGGAAGCGCAATGTGCTCATACAATAAACGTGCGAAGTGCACCACGGCAAAAGAAGTGTCTGCATGTGCGGAGAGACTATTCGCTGCACAAATTTCCTGCGTTACTTGAGTGCCGCCGCGAATCAATCATCACGCTGAATCGGAAATATTTCGAACCTAGCAAATTTGTGAGGGCAAGTAAGGTTGTACGCTGATTTTGGAAGCGCTGTTTATTCACCCGCATGCTCAATCCTTATCGTAAATTTATATGCCCTGGAGGCATTCACTCTTCATTTTATTGACTGGAAGCCAACAAAAATCAACCCGACACATATATGCTGCCTCACGGGTACACGAAAAAAGCGAGCCGAAAGCGAAATAACAGCCTCGGGGTGGCGGAGCACGCCCGGTCGTGTCGGTAATTAAATTGATGTCGGCGGTTCCCACCCCCCGCTGAAACGCCAAAGTTCTTTTGAGCAAAGAAACGGCAGTCAAATCTTGATGTACCAAATACGTTTCTCCTGTTTTTGTAGCAGGAAATAGTGTTATGTGGCGGCAAATATGTCTCCTTTGAATGCCTGCTACTCACGCTCAGAAGCCAGTGGTTTGGTAGATTCAGCGAATGCCTCCACTCGCGCGGTAGGGCAAATTTGTAAGCTTGTTATGTGGAGGCAGATATTGTTAAAACATATGTTACTTTTATGAGCATGTAACGTGTACGATCTGCACAGGGAAATTGAATACAGTCTATCCCGGATATATTGAAACCGGATATATCGAATTTTTGCATATATCGAACAGTGCAAAAATCCCCTTGGAAACCTATGCAAAAGTATTGCACTTTCGTACGCATGTATCGAACTCTCGTTCACCGTCACATTCCATATATCGAACGCGCGCGGCAAGTGCCACTGCAAATGTGCTTATCCTGATGGAGTTGTGGGCAATGGCGATAACTTATCGTGCGTCGCGTAGCTTTGGGGGCTTTAAGTACTTACAAATTAACTTTATGCCTTGAACACCTGCTCCTTCTGCTCGACACACTAGCATGACACATCTGTATGACAACGAGAGCGCAAGGTGTGATTGGATCCGAAAGCGGAAGGGGACACCGACCGTAGGCTTGTTACCCATACAGAGAAACTCTATATTGTGCCCCAGTAGCGGCTCTGCTGGCATGGAGACCGGTGCGGCGTGGTGCGTGCCTGTTTTGTTCTCGGCGGCGTGTCTCCGGATACAAGATCGCGGAAAGAACATACGATTGTGGATTTAGCGATGAAGGCGAACATCTCATTAAGCCAATGGAAAGTAGTCGTCGGTTGGAGAGGCATTCGAAATTCGAAACTCCTCGCAGCACATTTTGGCACAAAACTACGCAGCAAGCTGACGTAAGGCAAGGCAGAGCAGCACGGCCGTGCTAGAGCGTTTCGGCTGCGTGTTCTTACAGCTGGTTCAGCAAAGCGGCTTCGTTGCGGCTCCAGACGAGATGCCTTCGGATACAAAAGACAACGGCGTTGAGCGCCCCGAGAGTGACTTAGGGAGCTGTCAGCATTCCCATGCAAAATCCCAGGTGCTGCAACAGCATGCAAGTTCGTAACTGTTGACGACGACGTGCAAGCTGTGGTGGATAGCGACAATGAGGCGATCGCGGCGAGAATCGCCGTAACCGAAGAAGCGGACATACAGCGATCCTGACGACGATTCCAACCGCGTAATACCGCCGATCTAGTCTTTCTCATTTTACTGGTCTTGGCAAGCTTGAAGTATTCTTGGTGAACTTCATAACGAGAATCATAAAGCAAGCGAAGATCACCGACTTCCTCCATGCTGAATAATGTGCGGTGGTCGTCGCGCTGTGTTTCATATTTTCCGTGCTTTGAAGAAAAGATCGGGAAGCTACCGCTGGTTGCCGTCTCTCAAAGCTCTCAGCAATGTGCGATGGTTTTAGACATGCTCAAGATGTACATATTTTATATTTCAAATAGTGGATGTATCCAAGTTTTTCGCGATCCCCTTGGAGTTGGATATATCCGGGATCGGCTGTATATCATGGCCTGATTTAAGAACTTTCTCAGGTTCGCTACCGGCGGAAGGATGGCATGCTTATAAATTTGCCCTACTACGCGACCACAGGCATTCACTAAATGTACCAAACAACTGACTGCTGAGCGTGCGTAGCAGGCATTCCCAGGAGACATATTTGCAGCCGCATAACACTATTATCTGCTACAAACACAGGAGAATATATTAGGTACACAAAGATTTCACGGCCGTTTGCTTGCTCAAAAGAACTTTTGCGTTTCAGCGGGGGGTGGGAACCGCCAACAGCAATTTAATTACCGACACGACCGGGCGTGCTCCGCCACCGCGACGCTGCTATTTCGCTTTCGGCTCACCTTTTTCGCGTACCCGTGCTGCAGCATATATGTGTCAGGTTGATTTTTGTTGACTTCCCGCCAATAAAGTGAAGAGTGAATGCTTCCAGAGCACAGAAATGTGCGATAAGGATTGAGCATGAGGGTGAATAAACAGCGCTTCCAAACTCAGCGTACGACCGTACTTGCCCTCGCAAATTTGCTAGGTTCCAAATCGTTCCGATTCAGATGACGACTGATTCGCGGTGGCACTGAAGGAATGTAGGAAATTTGTGCAGCGAGTAGACTCCGCACATGCAGTCACTTTGTCGTGGTGCACTTCGCACGTTTCTTGTATGAGCACTTTGTGCTTACGCTGATTGTTGTTGCAGCCAACAATGGCGTAGTAACGCCTGGACAAGTAGATTGTTTACATCGAAAGTAAAGGCAAAGACGGCAACGTGCACAGAATTAAGACAACAAACATCACTTGGCGGTAAAAAGGCGGGCTTTCTGCTGGCGTTGCGAAACGTAGCCTCACAGGCAATCCCCGCGAGGACAAAGCGTGCGTAGGGTGGCACGCCGCCTTAGCGGGTTGAAAACAATATTTATGTGCAAACCTGACACCACTCGGTCGCTTTGAACGTTATCCTTAAAGCACTATTAAACTTCGCGCTACTGACATACCGAATAGATTACACTACCGATTTTTGATGCTGGTGGGGTCGTCTGATTTCCACCCACGGCACGAAACAACAGCGTGTGGCTGCGGCGTCGTCTGCTCGCAACGCAGTCCCCAAGAAATGCCCGCCAGGGGGCGCACAGGTTGCCGCAAAATGGCCGACTCGGCAACATTCTGGTACATACAGATTTTTGCTCGCGCACGCCTCGCCGGAGAAGAGAGGAACTTGAAAGTTCCGCGCAAGGTATACTTAATACTTGGGCACGCTGCGAGACAGGAATGTTCCTTCGTACTACACGTTCAAAAAGTGTATTTCAGAAACAGAATAATCGGGAACCCATCCCAGTCGAAAAACACAACAGAAAAATACGACAGAATGATCCTGTGAGGAAATGGGACATTCTGTAGTCTGTGGTAAATCCTGTCCGGTAGTTTGTCATAAATCCTGTCATGTAGCCTGTAGTAAATCCTGTCCTGTAGTCTGTAGTAAATCCCGTTCTGTAGTCTGTAGTAAATCCTGTCATGTCTGTTTTCGTAGTAAATCCTGTCAGGTCTCGAATTTCAACTTGTTTTGCATAAGAAATTTACTTCCCGTGATGTTTTTTTTTATTAAGTACCTGAAGTATGCAGGATATGCATCACAATTTCAATAAAAATATTACCAACAAACATAAGCATTTGGGGGAATTCTTGCCTTTCTGGAACTAGCTTGAAATTGTTTTCAGTGAATAACTGATTTCAGAAAGCTGTACCAAAAGGCAATGTAATCAATGCAACAAGTGGTACATTCATGCATGCAATACAAAAGTTTGATGTTACGCAGATTGCACATGCCTGATGCATGTGCAGTCGCGGAAACTCGTGCACACGCACACTGCACACGCGGAAACTCGTGGATCCGGCAGCCGCAGAACGTAACACTAGAACACGCCGGAGACAACGCGGTCTCCAGCATATAGCGTGGCCGATGCTCGCGCTAGGCCTTTTTTCTTTAATAGCCGTGTAATTACAAACCCGCGTAGCTGTTAAGAAGAAATACAGAAGTCTTTCCTTCAGGGACACCTAAGTAGCGCTACAAATTTAGCTAGACTCATTTGGGCACTTTTCAGCAGATTTAGCCGTGCTTCTGAAGCAGGACCAAATCGCGTCCCATCATCGCGTTCCGTCAATGACGCTCAACCTGTTCATGAAAGCAAATTTATTCTCCCGGATAGAAAAAAAACTATTAAACGAGCATGGACAAAAACCGTTCGAAAATGCGTTCTTTATACTAGTTAGAACCATTAAAACACAAGCAAACAAATATTTCTTGAACCTGATTTATTTAAACAGCAAAACGCGAGAGAACGTGAGAGAATTGAAATGGAAAGTCAATATTTAGCTGGAATGCTTGCCTTGGTGATCCTTGATCTGTTGACAATGCATTTGCACAGCAAAACGTGGAGGGGTATCCTGTGGCGAAAACCGCACGTCTCTGTGGTGCTGCCCTATCTCGAAGAGTATGCACGCCCGATACCTGCCGAAGTCACGCAGGGGTCATTGCAAGTTCAGTCCATTGTCGAAGCACATCGAACGTATTCGAGATCAGACTGCCTGCGAAATTCGTCGTATTCACTAGCATCAGTGTGCCAATAATCCCAAGCACCACGGTTAGTCGTGGCTAGAGGAGTCCTCACTTCGAGATGCTTGAAATCCGGACCACTGATCTTGCTTTTACCACAGCTTCCGAAGCTTCAAATGTTGCTGCTGATACTTCGCGGAGACATAAGATGCACGTTTTTACAATAAGTTACGCGTAAATTCAGCTAGGCAAAGCACCGATGTTAAATGTGAACGAGCCACTCAGCCACGCTGCCACCACCAAATTTTGACCGAAAGACGAAAAGCAGGAGGGAACAAAGCAGGAGGTAACAAAGGAAGGGTAAGGAGGGAACCGGCCGATCACGACAAGTTGTTTCGCGACCCCTCCTCACCCCTCTCGATTCTTCGTATTGTGGTCTCCCCATCCTGGGAGTGCTGTCGCGCCGCGACATGCCTTCAGGGGTGACGATGCTTCCCCGAACTTCTTCCGAAGGGCCGGGCTAGAGGGAAGGCGTGCGTTTTCTGTCTTTCTACATTTATTTTTTTAAGACATCTCGGTAATGCAACGAGTTCACTGGCGCCGTTTCTTTTTTTTTTTTAAGTGCAAATGCACTTCTTAAGCGACCCTGAATCACGCGTCCACCGCCGTCCGTCCATCCGCACCACATACCCACTTAGGGCGATTGGCCAAGAAGAATTCTTTCGCATCACCCGTGCATTCCCACTTCCCCATCGACGACTGCTGCTTCGCCAGGAGCGGAAGTCGGGGCGAGTACTGCGGCGTCTACCTCGTCGGTCACGTCTACGCGAACCTCGTGTCGCACGCCGTGTCCACCTCGCCGGTCAGGGACGAGTCGCCGTACAGTGCCGTCTACACCGACGCGTACTCGGGCGACGGAATCGTGGTCGTTACCCTCTACCTCGCGCCAAACATCTCGCGCGACGACGTCGTCGAATACGTGGACGCGGCGATGGAGAGTGTGGCCAGGCGCGTAAAGCCCTCGGACCCGGTCGTGGTTGTTGGGGACTTTAACGTGAACGTGCGAAAGGGCGGCGAGTGGTTGATGGAATACATGCTCGCCAACCACTCCATGACGTGTCTACCGCTAGAGGCTCCCACCACCATCAACGGCAGCTACATCGCCCTGGCCTTTACGAGGAACTGTCTGATACGTGCGGTCTTGCAACAACTCTTAAGCGTACATTTCAGTGACCATAAGGCGGTCATAATGACCGTCAACTACAACGACAACACCAACAAGTGCTGAATAAAGAATACTGTCGTTTCACTTTACTTGCCTGTGTGTGTGATCTCCTCGAACATACACTTTAATTCACCAAGATTTCCAGAGAACGACTAACGGGGTGTGTGAATCCCCACTTGATCACGCGGGGGTGTTAAATGCAACTAACGGGCGAATGCCAACACAGTTCAACATAACTCCCCCTCATAGCATCACCCGTGCATTCGCACTTCCCATGCTCTCCTTCGGGGAAATGCGGGTGAATTTTTTCACACAGGTAGCGGCAACTGGTTCGCTGTTGTTAAAATCTTATTTTATCAATTTAGGCTTGATTGGACACATGTTTCGTGTTAAAATAAACAAAGTGCGTGATAAAAAAATAAAACAACAGCACGCAGATTGAAACAATGGGGCTCTCAAAGACACCCAGAAATACGTGTCAGAATGTGCACTGCAATTATTACACCACGTCTTCAAAAAGCATGTCTTGCTTGTCCTTTATGCGTCCGCTTTGCTAACGGGCTACCCTTATTGCCTCATTCTTTTATCAAAGATTGTGCACAGTACAATATATGCAATTGCAATTCCCTCAAAGAATTAAAGGAATTTTCGAAGTTCTTTATGTATCCATTTCTTTGGTTATACGCTTAGATGTTGCAACATTACAGTGATTTGTGCTAAGTTGCGTTGTTAATTGCAAATTTGTAGCGAAGGTTTTTTCAAACACAGCCGGAATGCTAATGGCAGTAATGCAACAAACGTTCATTACAACAGACGCTTGCGATGCAATTCAACAAGATGACCGTCACTCGCACGCACCATTGTTTTCGTGGAGCGCACGCTAAAAAAGTGGGAATTCGCGGCACCGCACAGGCCGAAAACACCAAGTTTCGGAGCATCTGCGTCGATCGCAGCACTGGAATACAACCAGTCCACCCCTTAAGCGGCGCGCGGCATTCCCGTGTCCAGCCAAGCAGCGGTACCACACTAACTATCGTGTTCGGGTTATCCCGTTCACCCTGTCTGAAGCTCTGTCCTCAAAGGCAATGACTCCGTGTTATTCGATGCTCTCCAGCAACCACCCCGCGTTGCTGTCGTTCAGCGCGGCGTTTTCCAATGTTTTCTGTTGTCTCCAGCGTATTACATCGCTCTCTCGATGGAAAATGCGGTCCCCGCATTGATGTTGTCCAGCTCTGCGTTTGCCAGTGTATTCCGTTCTTTCCGGCGTATTCCATCGCTCTCCTAATGCTGGAAAACGCGGCGTTTGCCGACAGGGTAAGCAAGAGATTTTGTAGCAATACTGAACGGTCTGTCGTGTGACGCTTTTGCAATGAACCTAAAATTCTCTTTCAGACTGTAAAAATCTGCAGACACTACAAAATGTTCAGTCGCATGGCAGATAATAATAGTAATTACGGAATCCAGTCGTAGTGGCTGAAGGACAGTCTGTGGTGCAACAGAAATTTGTGTAGTGCGTACAGGTGTTGCACAACACAAGTTTCTGTAGTACAACAGAAATGTCTCATGCGACAGACGTTTTGTGGTTCTACTACAAAGGTTTTTGTAGTGGGGCTACACAGTGTCTGTCGCATGATAGATATGTGTGTTGTACTACATAAATTTCTGTCGTACGACTGGCATTCTGTCGTCCTACTACAGGGATTCCTGTCTCACAACAGACCATCCTGCATTCCCAACAGAAATTCCTGTTGTGCGACAGAAATGCCTGTCGTACGACAGAACTACAGAAATTCCTGTCGCACGACTGACCATCCTGTAGTCCCAACAGAAATCCCTGTTGTGCGACAGAAATGCCTGTCGTACGGCAGAATTCTTTGTAGTTGTACTACAGAAATTTCTGTCACACGACAGACCATCCTGTAGTCCCAACAGAAATCCCTATCGTGCGACAGAAATCCCTGTCGTGCGACAGAAATTTCTGTTGTGCGACAAAAATTCCTGTTGTGTTTTTTCGACTGGGATAATTAAAAAAAAACAACCTCAGGTACGCTGCAAGGACTGTATTTGGGCCACTTTACGTAACCTCTTACAGAAAGCGTTGATTCGATCAACATGCATGCACATCAGAGAATTCATGTTCACACCAACAAAATTCCGCAAGAATAAAGTGTGAAATACAATACCCACACTATTTACCACTCATTGCTGCTTTCTGTGTACTACAATAATGCGCAACCACGTTGTATTTTCGCACAACACAAATATAATGCACCCGCGTTTTCTTTTAATGGTGCTTGCACAACCTACGTGGAAGTGAAGACGCGCACAAAAAAAACCTTCCTGTATTGTAAGCCGCAGGTGCCGAGCTCATTACTTGCAGGTAAAGGCTAGGTCTCCACAAGCTACCATCTAGCTCGTGTCTGGGCAGCGCATCTTATCCCATCTAGTCCGATACGGCGTGACGATTTTAACTTTAAATCTGTGGAACAGCGATAAGATGGCAAGGCACGGGTGCACAGGTTGGATGGAACAGCAAAGCCGGGAACGCTACTTTTTTTATCAGCGAAATGCTTGCAATGGTGGCTACAGACGACGCATGTATTTTGGGTTGGCCTTACCCTGTTCCCTGTGCAAATCGACTTGAATTGAACGCCGGGTTAGTGTGTCAAATTTTTCGGAACACCAGAGCATCGCTTGGCAGGAGGTTTGCCGCACCAAGACGGCGTTTTAACTACGGCGATCTAATGGCCCTCTCATTCAGAAGAGAAACACAACTGCGCTTATGAAACATTCCGCACCTCTGCCTTCTATGCTCGCGGAGCTTTTCGGGATGGACTGCAAGCGCTACTGCCGGTACTTCTTCAGGCTCCTGGAAGTTGTACGGCACAAATTTACTTGGACTCAACGGCGGCCATACGGGATTTGTGACGTGTAGCCTCCAACTCGTTTGTTTCAAGAGACATTCATAACCTGCTGGACACGTACTCCTCCCCTCTTCGACTGTCGTGGATCCGGCGTAATACTATCACCGCTCATATTGCGACGGATAGTTCTTGTGACGTTACGTTGGTTCCAGGGCCATTGCTATTGCTGATAACTGACCCACATGACCAATTTCTCCAACAAAGGAAGTTCTGCGTCGCACCACATGCGCTCTCATCCCACCGTGTGGAACAGACCTTCCCAGTGGGCTGGTTCGCTGGGAGGAGGTCCTGCTGCGTAGACTTCAAGTTGGGGTGGCCTTCTCTCCTGCGGTAACCCGGGCGTGGCCAGCGCGATAACACGCCCTATTTACCACGAACTGCCCCTTCTGTACGTCTCTTGCCAACGACGCCGACACTAATCTCCTGCTATGGACGTGCCCATACCTGCGTACAGCGAGATCCGGATACCTTCGTGCCACAGGCCTGCATCCTGGGAGACCCCCCGATCTTTAGCGATGGAGGTGGAGGCCCCATCACCGCTGTATTCTGGTCTTCTTACGGGAAACGGGTGCCAACTTGTACCTGTAGGACCTTATGCCAAAGGGTATACTATCCAATTAAACATATATATACCTTTTGGAGCAAGATGGTCAAGGAAAATGGGTTACGGCACCGCACGTCCACGCCACCAATCGCCGTGGTATAAGTACAGTACGCAGTCAATGGCAAGAAGCACGTTAAGCGCACAGTTTAGCTTGACTTCTTTGTGAGCTGGTGCGGCTTGATGACTTTGGAGGGGTTGAGCAGAGTCACCAAAGGAAACGTCCAATGAAGTCTCAAACCATCCCCGACTGCGTGCCCTAACCAAGCCTCAAACATGCTGCACGAAACAAAGAAAAAACACATTGATGAGAAACGTGAATCGACGTTTAGGCAGTTAATTAGGCAATCGTAAAACGACAAGGCCGCTCAAATTTCCCTTACGAGCAAGAGCGTTCTGGCCGAAGGCAAGTTCACTTTTAATAAAACTTCGCGCACCTGGAATGCCTGGGATATATTTGCACATTAGATTCCACTCCAAGACAGCTGACTTGTCTCATTTACTTCACGTTACATGCGCGAAGTATTTTGTAAACAGAAAAGTGCCGTCTGTCAGCTTTTTTGGGGATTCACTGTAACTTGTACAGGGTAGTTTGCTTACCTGTCATCTTTTGGGAAGACGAAAAACTTGGACGAACTGTTTGTTTAGCGCTGTGTTGTTGCACCACAGAGCTACGAAAGGCTGTTGACGGTTCTTCTCCGCGCCCCCACGTTTAAAATACAGTAGAGAAATGGCTGCGGCTTAGCTCCGCTAACCTTGGATATGCAAAACGAACGCTTGCCTCAGTCTGGTTGAATCTTGGTTTCGCTTGGTTAACCTTTGATTTAGCTGTATTGCCGACGACGTCTCAAAGCCGCTGGTTCATTGCAACGCTGACAGAAGGAGGCAAGGCCAACGCGGCGTTCATTCATGGCGAACGCACTGTTCATGTTCGCCTGGCGTAAGATGAGTCACGTTGCGCGAAAAGACCCAGCGCGGCATGCATGGGAGGCTGCGGGGGTGGTTGGCTGCCTCGGCCGCAGTGGCGGTGGCGACCACTGTTGGTGCCTGCAAGCGCCAACAGCAGGTTTGGCGAATCTAGAGATGCGCTTCGAGGGGTGTGCCACCGGGGGTGTGTCTTGGGCCAGGATATCATCTGCGAATCCTCCACGAAATCGCTGAACGCAAGCATTAAAGCTTTGGTTTATTATATTGTGTAATGCAGGGAAACTTTCAGCCCACGGAGACGTTCAGGCAACCTGCGCAACCCTTCGTACTCCGGCTCGCTCGCGCAAGCACCGAACTGGCTCGCCGCGCACGCAGTGAACGTCGCGAGAACACAAAAATCGGTGCATGTGAGTTGTCGCGCATCCCTAAGGAGGCGCAGAAGCATTGGCGGTGGGGAAAGAAGGGAACGATGAGGAAAGGAGAGAGACGGGCCATGCCGCAGCTACCTGCCGCTAGGATCGCCCGCATTTTGGAAATCGAAACTAGCCCAAGTCGCCGACCAGTGCCCTAGTGTTAGGTATTGCGCAATTGTAGAGTCTAATGCCGCGACCTTGCAGTGCGCCGCAGAGCCGGCGTAGTTGTTCGCGCGCAGACGCACGGACCAGCCGTGCAGACAGCGTCTCGCGTGCTCGTCTAGTCGACGGAGAGCCTGCTGCCGCCGTCCCGACCACGAAATCGGATGTTGCGCAACTGCCGTACTGTGATGAGGTACAGGACAGTGGTGAAAGCTCTAGCGATCATTTAGCAGAGCGGAGACAATCACCCTCTGGGGGTATGTGCCATCAAAGTGTCGCCTCAAAGTGAACCAGGAAAATAGCGAGGGCGACAATGGGACGTCGGAAAAGGAAGATGAGGAAGAGGAGATTGTGGGTGCCGACGAAGCAGGGGGGTGTACGAAGGAGCGATGATTCGGAGAGCTATCCGCAAGTTGCGGTAGCTGTCGTCTACAGAGGCCGTCGTTAAGGACGCCCGGAGACCGATCCAGGCTTTAGTGCCAGCCGTTCGTCGACCGCGCATTATATCGCGGGCTTCGACTGAGCAGCATTGTGTACCCTGTGACCACCTCCAAGAAGTCGCCGACAACAGGGAAGTAGCAGCACCGACTGCATCGACAGTGCCAACGCACGTGAGACATTTGATTCCTTACCGGTTCCTGTTGAAAGTGAACTTAAACGTGGTAGTTTTTTAAATGCAGAGCACTTCTTAGCCTCGCCTGTTGCTGCGTCGGACGGTGTCAACAGTTTCGCGTCCGCAGCAGGTGCGCCTCTCCTTCCCTCCTCTCTCTCAACAGCAGCTGGCGCGCGCATGCATCGTAGTCAGCCCGTTCGCTCCGTCGTGGTCTCGGCCACGGCCGGACTGGAGCAGCGGCGAGCGCGCACTTTCATACGGCCTGCGCACCCAAGAAGGAACCAATACAGCAGATTCTTTACAGTGGGGGCGCTTCGAACCAACCCTCTGCCCTTCCAACCCGCCTTTCTGTTAGTCGACGCATCGCCTCTGGCCGAGCAGCTGTGTGTTTTTGACAGTGCGCTTCGCTGCCGGCGGGCCGCTCAGCCCGACCGGAGCGTGAATAGCAGAATCACGTTTAGCTAAGCGATAACCCTATCTCCCTCGACGGGAAATCATTCGCGTCACTGGTCGTGCCCTGTGCGTGTGCAAACCAAGACATCATCCGAAAAGGAAAATAAAAAATAAGAAATGATTATATTTCAGTCACGGAAAGTGCCGTGTTTATTTGCCTGTCTCACCATTTTCATATAATACAGTCGCTGATAAGATATGAAGGCCTCGCATATTTTTCTTCATGTGCCCCGAGTTAAAATGTTTCTTTCAACTTTTTGATTAGGCGCTTCAGAGTGATAATGTTAGGCTGTTTGACCCAATTAGACCGAAAATTCAGAAGGGGGGAGGAGTCGCCTATTTTAATGACGCACATGTAAATTTACACGGACAGGTATCGCGTGTAACCACGGCAGGGCTAGAGCAGTGGCAAATGCGCGCGAGCCGTCGCTCTACCTACCCCGCGCGTGCTGTAGGTCAACCGGCGAGGGTTGGTCCGAAGCGACACGAACTAGCGGCGGTCAAAGGTGGGAACTATACCCGAAGCGCAGGCCGTATGAAAGTGCGCGCCCGCCGCTCCTCCAGCCCGGCCGTGTCTCGGCCTAACAGGTGCGTGATAGCAGCGCGGTGGGTCGTGGAAGGGCGCGCACTGCTTGAGCATGCGCGCTCTCCCCCCCCCCCCTACTGCTCTCCCTCTACTGCGCGCGCTGCAAATATAGCGGCTAGCGGTCGCTCGTGTTTCAGTCACTGCGTTGCTTTTTCCTTCCTTGGTTGACGCTCGTGCCCACGTTTACTCGTGTCTGCTACTCCAGCTTCACTGAAGAAGCGATGGGAGCAACACTGCCTTCAATCAGTACTGAGGCCCCAATGCTCTGCATTTACTCGTGTTCCCCTCGCGGGAAGGCGCGGGAATTTTTTTGGCTGCTCAATTCATGTACCCAAAGCTCCATTCCTTCCGTCCAAAGTTAGAACAATGACGCCTTCATGTCTGCGACGTTGGTGTGACGTTGGTAAAGTAACAACAGATATCACCTAGCGAAATCCTTCTCAACACGTGCGGATAAACTGATTTCCGTCGATGGAAACCAAAGTTAGTTCAAGGGACGTGTCGTAAGCGATAACTGACGGTTGAAATTATTTTTTCCCTAGTAGAACTCTGTGTGTTCAGGATTGACTTAAGTGTCGCAGTATAGTAGTGATTGTACCTTCATATCGTCAGCTAGTTTCACCCAGATAAATGTACGTCTTCGTCTTATACGCCGGTCTAAAGCGCCTGTCTGGTTTGTGCGACGCGAATCCAGAGGTGTTAGTCACCAATACCATCACACGTACTCGCTCGCCGACGGGATATTGCCTCACGTAGACCGGACCCGACACTCTGCGAATTTGATCTGTCTCGGCAACCCAGACCTTCTTCAGCTTCTAGCGTTACGGAAACACGTGAAAACAACAATTCATGCAATAGGCAAGAATTTCAGTGCTCACTGTCGTGAGGCCGTACGTAAAAGGGCTACTGAGGAGAAGCGACGACCGCACAGGAGTCCTGACTGACACGTCACATCCGGAAGTTCGCCGCAGTGGCGAAACTCCGCTACGTGTTCCGTCGGCTGAAGTGGCGTCTTTGTGAACGATTTTAATAAAACAACTGTGCGTTTGTGTAGTTTAAAATAAGGTCACAAGAATTCCGGTGCATACCACACGTTGAAACAAGATTTGGGGCAGGAAAATTTTAGGTGCAGTTAGCCTCTAGGCGAACGCACTTCATAGTCATCCGCGCGCCCCTCCCGTTTTCGCCAAGGGTCCGGCCGTCGAGCGCCTCGTGCGGGAACAGCATAATGCCCTCCCCCCTCCCCCACCGAACTCTTTCACAGTGCGCTGGCTCTTGCCGCCCCAGCGAACCGCCCTCGGCTCCCATTTTCGTGACATTTCCCACGTTTTCTTTATTTCATCGTTCGCTTTTTGTAGCGCGAGCTACACTGACCGAGGTTTAGCAGTTTCGCGTGGCACCTGATGAGCCGTGCTGCGCATGCGCTAGGAGCAGTGACATCACACGGCGCACAGAACGTTGGTAGCTGACTGGCGCCTCTCACACACCCCACGTGCCCATCGTCTGAGCCGACTTCCATTCCGCGTATAGTAGCACGGTCCACTTGATGACCATGCGAGTTGTGGCCGGGTGGGCAACCGATGGCTCGTGCGTCGCAGCAACACAAGGGTGCGCCTGTGGAACCACCTTAGCTCTGAGGCGATTGGTGGCGCTGTGCCGGAGCGGCTTGATAAATATACATGTGTCATACAATGCGTATACCGTGCCTGTGTCATTGAAGAAGCAGTAGGCATGATAATCAAGGTAATCCTAGACAATGAGGAAAGCTAAGAGTAACCAGCTTTACCTTAGCGCACGCTACGTACACCCTGGCATAGCCGAGCTGAGCCACGGCTAATCTTTTTCACAGAACGGTGTCTTGCCACCGTTCACTCAGTACACGCCGACAACGCCGCTCAGCCCAGAGCCGCCGCCAAAGGGCTGCGCCCTAAAATGCGCGTGTACACACATGTTCTTCTGTCGTGGAATCACCCGCCGACGACGGCACACGATTGCAACATGTTTCCCGATGGTATATTTAAATACGAAACGGTATGGTTTGGAGGAAAGTCGGGCCGATCAAGAAACCTGCGTTTTTCCACGATTGCAGCAAGAAGGATGTGTTAAAGGAGCACCCCCCGTGACTTTGGTAATGGTTAATTGGTGGTCGACCCACATAACTAGCAATTTGAGTACGCAGTTGAAGAAGAAAAAACACCATGCATGGTTAGGGGAGTTAGAGGCAACTTGAATTATGTTCGGTCATATCTGAGATACAAAATCTCAAATTCGAACCTAAGTGTTCTAAATGGCCAATGTTCGCTTGTCATATGTAGGCTTCAAGTCTACCTCGGTGCGGGAGAAAACCAACAAACTTATCTCTGAGTGATTACTACTGACTTCAAAGCTAACCTTAGTCCACCGGCAGTGAAGATGGCGCGGGAGAAACAACTTCAAGCGCCATTTGCCCGTACAAATACGTTGCAAAAACTCGAGAAGTATCCTATTGCATTACAAATACTTTAACATGGCTGAAAGCACTATTTAGAAATGATTCGATAGGATTTACAGCTTCCATAAAAGTCTGTAAACTGCGCACTTGATGGCTTTCAAACGCATTCAAAGGATCATTCGTAAAGCAAAGATTTACGTCAAAACGCTCAGGGCTAGGGAGGCTAAAACCCTGTCAGGAATAAGTTTTCGCACACACAGTCGCAACCCTGAATCTTAAACTTGTATCAGACACAAGTTACTAATGGTTCCTTTTTATTTATGCCTAAATGCTCTGGAAAAACATCTGAGTTCCTTACGTGAGGACAACCAAGCTCTAAACGTGAACTGGAGTCCCACAATAAGACTAAACTGGTGATGTAAAATAAAATTCGCTTTAATCATGTACTCTTACGAATTAAAGCTGAACACACAGGTTGTCGTCAATGAGCGCCACAATCACTACAAAATTATGGGATCGAGTCCACGCAACACACTTTTAGTCGAGAAACGACAGGTCCGGGTCGGGCACTGGTTCGTCGGGGCCTAGTGGTCGTTCGTCGAAGTCGTATTCTGGGAAGGGGATGGCTTCGCCGAGGTCGTCACGTCGTTGATGCGCTGCAGGCACGTCGTGATGGTGGTCGATGAAACGGGGAGCACCTTCGTCAGCTGCACGCCGCTCCGGAGCACCATGGCGCCGCTGCCGCTTGGAAGGCTGCCCGGCGTCTGCAAAGATCGAAAATCAGGAAACAAATTTATTTCCTGTGTCTACCGTGAAACACTGAATTATCGCTATAGTTAGCAAACGCCCTGAAACAAAAACAAACAGCACTGAAAAGTGCAGTACGAAAAACAAAAGCCCACACAAATTTGATGTGAAAATAAACCAGCGTTGCAGTTGTGCTTTCACAACTTGTAACACCTGAAGTGTAGAACACGCCAGCGCATGAAAACAAAATTAGCCCAGAAAGGTGCACCGAAGGCGGCAGTCATTTTCGCTGCGTTTTTCGGCGGATACGGTAATGAAACTAAACAACGTTAAACAATTCCCGTGTACGCGCACCTGAACAAGGTACAGCTCAATTCTGTAATTGTTAAAACAGCTGTCGCGTTATAAATCAGTTAAAAATTACATACCTCCTTGAACCTGTCGCTGCCGCTTGTGTCGCCGATGTCTGTTCGAGTGTTCAGCTCTACCGCCGTTGTTGTGGGCTCGATCGTTGCGGCGGCCTGGGTTTTCTGCAGATTCTACTTGCACGTCATTTCCGTGGGCGCCGCCACGGCGCCTCGACCACTTCCGCAGCAGGTTGCACAGCATGATCCGTTGGAACAAGCCTTGGGAACGTCCACTAGTGTCGAAGTCGTCGATCTTTTCACGGGCGATGAGGAGCACCAAGCCAACGTCCAGCACGGCAGTTGCGAGCGACATGGCTTCGTCGCTGACAGAAGGCTTGAGAAAAGTTCGGTGTTTGCAGGACTGTGATATCACCGTCACGCACGGAGAAGAGCCGAAATGAGTCTGAGAGAGTGCTTAGTAAGCACTCTCTCAGCACTGCTTACTAGTTACACGTGGCAACTACCTCCTCACTTTGTACAGCTCCCTCTGTCGCTCTCTCTCTCTCTCCCTCTCTCTCTCTCCTGCTCAACCGGAAGCCACCTGTTGC